>JAOXJP010234005.1:0-38637 GCA_025762735.1 Platanus orientalis | reverse complement strand
ATTAAGGCCGGCTCTCAACCTGACGCCACCCTCCTCCTTTATCCGGGCTTGGGACCGGCAATGTCTGAAGATACAAAACAAAATTAAATAAAAGCAAAAATAAAAGCAAAACAAAATTAAATAAATAAATAACAAAAACCAAAAATAAATGGATCTCCATAAGAACATTTCTAAAGCTCAACAGGTAAAAGGCAAGGGGATCCTCTATCCCTCACCTTTATATTCTTACGGTGGAGATGCTTCACAAAGATTTATCTCAAGGGAAAGAGTTGGAGATGATTGAAGGTTTTAGGGTAAAAGATGGAACTCCCTTAATTCCACATCTTTTAGTATGACAAACTCTTGCCACCCTTAAGTCACTAAGCCTCAAAAAGGCAATCCTTTGTGTTATTTCAAGCAGTGTCTAGCCTTATGGTGAACTTATGAAGAGTGCCATAGTGGGGGATAGGAAATGTGGATGGTGAACTCTAGAAAAATCAAGTGGCTTGGGGTGCTCTACTAGCTCTCCCTTTGACTTTTTTGGGTCTCCTTATGCCAAGGATTGGTCCTCATGAAGTCTGGTTTCAGAAAGAATGGAAACAATATTAGCAAGTTGAAAAAGAAAATATTTGTCCTCAAAGAAAAGGACAAGTTGATTAAAAATGCAATACAAAGTCTTCCCTTCCATTACATGTCACTTCTCAAATTGACACCTGCCAAAAAAAGTAATGGTGGTGGGTAGAATGGACATATTACAAAGAGACTTTCAAAAGGTAGAGTCAAAAGAAGAAATTCCACCTTGTTAAGTGAAAATGGGTTTCTAGACCTAACAAACTTTGTAGGCTTGGAATAAAGAATTTTAAAACCAGGAACAAAGTGTTACTCGAGAGTGCAATTGGAGGTTTGTAAAGATAAAGAGGGTTCCTTGGGAAATGGTAAGTCCAATGTAAATATGAGACTTGAGTCAAGATTGGGGTCTCAAGAAGTTACCCCCTCTTTTGGTGTATATGTTTGAAAGGATCTATCAAGGTATGTGATGAATCCATGACATGTACAGGTTTCAAAGTTGGTAATGGATTGAGATTCCGATTTCGGAGAGTGAAAGGAGCAGCATGAAAATATTTGTGATGTTTGTCTAAGATTATAAAGTTAATTTCATATAAAGAATAATTTAACCCCTAATCACTTGCCCAATCGCCTCCTATCACTTCATTAACGAGAAAGAAAAACTTAGAAACTTGGATAAAGTAAGGTGATGTAGGCAGCAAATGATTGGTGTTCTCAAACATGAAGACGTCAAGGGATGACATATTTCTCAGCAACCTTTCTGGAGTTAGAATTCCCACTCTATAAGGAAGGAACATGCTAGCTAGGCCTTTCCGTGGCTAACTATTTAGTGATAAACATTGATTCACCATCACTGGCAGTGCTAATTGAGAAAATCTAGAAGTAATATTATATCAAACATAACAGATAATACCAAAATAAACCAGAATGTGAAAACAAGCAGACATGGTTAACATCCAGCCTTACTCTAGTAACAATGACAACATACTTGTTTTGAATGCATCAATGGAGACAGGCAGGCTGAGACGGCCCGTTGAACTGCCTCTGACGGAGTGTTTAACACATCCAACAACTTCTCCACAACAGCATGAACTTTAGGATCATCCTGCTCCACAATACAGATGTCATCATGTCAAACCCGATTCTCTTAACAGTACATTCTTTAAATCTTAGAAAGTCAAATTACTAAGTTACACACCTTAGCCAAATGCTTTGCTAGAGCCCCCATAAAAATAACAACTCCCTCGCGTACTAAATCATATTTTTCTTCATCAGGCGACTGTATATACAGTCAAAGAAGCAAATAAGAACTTCATGATATAATAGTATTGTTGATATGGAAAAACATGTATGCTCAGTCTGGCATAAAATGTACATAAGTACGTCAAAAAAGAAATCAAAGACTATTATTGACTAATGATTACAGATTTAAGAACTTGTAAACCTCAAGTCATAACTTACAGTGGGAAAACTTACCTTTTTATTCAAGTAGTTCTCAAAAATAGGAAATAGCAAAGATACATTATCTCTTCCATGCTTATCAATGATCATAATGCCAGCATTAATCATTCTCCCTCGAACATCCGTATTAGGATCAGCCTGTAGTATCATATATCAATAGCTAAGTGTTTATTTGTGAAAAAATCCAGTTCATCAGCTCAAGGAATGGACAAAAAGAGAGCAACAAGTGTCATCAAACACACAGCATGTAGAAGAGGTATAGACCAAAAAAAAATCACTTCTGTCAATTATAACATAAAAACGAATGCTTCACACACCAGAAAGATAATTAAAGGTAACCACTCAATTCAATCAATTGAAACAAAAACAAAATAGCAGTCCTCTTAAACATGCTTGTTAAGATCTATCTAGTGCCAAGAAAAAATACCCTTCTGCAAGGATTACTTCATCTAGCTACCCATGAGACAAAATGTGGCGTACAAACATAAGATGCATGAAATGTCATTAATATTATTAGAGACCAAAATGAAAGAAGAGATTTAGAAGAACAAGGCTTTCATCTGACCTTCAACTATCCAATCCATCCAATCTGTTTTAGACCCATGTTCACTTGTGTCAACAAGTAAATAAAAGACAAGACATTTGGAACTGTTAGAAACCTTATCTGCGTAAACCAAACATGAATTGAGCATGTCATAACCAAATCCCAGGAAGGGTGCAAATACATATTTATTTTTTTTTTTTTTTTTTTTTTTTTTTTTTTTTTTTTTTTTTTGATAACTCTAAATGTTCGACGAAGTATTTGATTGCTTATTGGTTGTTCCTAATGCAGCTGTAAAGTGTAATTCCTTGGTTGCATATTGCAAATCCCATTCACTAGAAAGACCTTAGATTTACAGCAAATCAAATTCTACAACATCCACAGAGATAGAGTAACTTTATTTCATATCTTTACCTTATCTATAGATATGACAAATAAAACTTTCCAAATTTTCCCAACCCGAATTCCAAATTTTTAATATCTAAATTATTCTTTATTTAATTAGAGTTGTTTCCTATCATATACCACATCAATATTCCTTTAGTAATTTGGTCATAACTTTTCCAAATCACATTGGATTTGCAAAATCTTGGTGTCTTTTGAAAGGTATTCTAAAGCTTTTGTATGTTCTTCATTGCTTGTGTGGATAAGGCCTATGTTATAGAGTATATCACTTCGATCATAGGGATCAATTTCTAATTGCATAGCTTCATAATAATTCTGTAAAGCTTCCACATAATTTCCTTCTGATTGAGCTGACATACATTATGGTCGTTCATTCTATTCCAAGAATCCCAATTCCAGAACCGTACGTGAGATTTTCGTCTCATACGGCTCCTCCCTTCTGTTCTTAACGATAATAATCCATGGAATCAAAAAAGATTGAAATATTCCCATTATGAACTGGGGCTAGTCTTTTTACAAGAAATCACTGGCCAACCTTCCTGCAAGAGATCATTTCTTAACACCAAGCACATTGGTGCTAGATAGAAATGCTAACTCCAACAATTTCTTTGTTCTCAACGCCCCTTATTTCCAAGAATTAATCACTTCAACAGTCTTCGATGGAAATAACCATTCTAAAGACACCAAAATCAAGCCAAAAAAGGCAAGTTATGACATTAGAAAATTGGGGCTAAAACTAACAAAACTAAAAATTATTTCCATACAAAAATAAAGAACCCAAAATACCCAATTATAAACCCATCAAATCTAAATAACGGCCTATTTTTCATTCAGCATCAAATCTAAAAGCAAGTTACAGGATTACAATTCAAAATACCCATCTATAACCCCATCAAATCTAACTATGGGTAGTTTTTCATTCCAAAAGTTACGGGATTACAATTCAAAAGAAATAAAACCTAATAGACCTAAAACTGACAAAATTTTCCATACAAAAATATTGAACCTAAAATATCATTCCGCGTCAATATGACAAATAGTTCTATGAAGAACAGCATGACCTAAATCCTTTTGAAATCTAACAACAAAGAAATCCCAAATTGGAGCCGTAACCCGACAATACATGAAGAGATCATTGACAGTTTCTTCTTCCTTGGAGCACATGCAACACTTATTTTCCATATGAAACCCTCGTCCCATTAGGTTGTCCACTTTAAGCACACAGCCCTTGTAAACAAGCCACAGAAGGAATTTGTCTTTTGCGGGCAACTTGGGATTCCAAATAACCCTGATACGAATCAGTCTTGAATCAAGAACCAGCAGCAAGGAATACAATTCTTGACCAAATAAACTCCATTTTTATCTAACAACCACCTACGAATGTCTTCTTCCTCCTCTCCACAAACTTCAAACCTCTCAAGCCTATACATTATCATGGCAATAGGCCCTATTTCCTCAATATCTCAATCATTCAAAGATCTACAGAGGTGCAAGTTCCAATCAACACCGTTATCTGATCTAGATATGTAGTAAAGAAATGGTCCCCTTCTTTAAATGGGAAAGCACAAAAACCTCTAAAAAGTCGAATTTTAAGGGGGAAAACCCACACCACACATCTTCCCAAAATAAAATCGTATTTCCTTCGCCAATCTTGTAGGCGAGTAATGCAGCACAATAGAGATGATACCAAGGTTGATGTAGAATGATAGCAAGAATAAAGTTAAAAAACCAAAAATTGAACTTTAATCACTCTTTAACTAATCTAGATTTAATGGAAATAGAAGAAGAAAAGGGAGTAACAAGAATTGAAATAAGAAAAAACAGAGAAAAGAAAGAAAGTAACCCAAAAGGGCAATTCTAAAATTACTGGACAGAAACTCAAAATTACCAAAATATCCCTGGATGTGCATCAGAAAAATCTGAAAATTTGCAGGGTGATTCTGATCTCGATAAGGAATATGTGTACCAAATTTCATGTAATTCCAACAAGTCTAGCTATATAAAATTATATAAGCTTTCAAACCGTAAAATCTTGAAATTCAAGAAACCAAAAAATTAGAAGAAGAACCGTAGAAGATGGATCAAGAACTACATGAAATCAAAAAGAAACTTCAAGAAACTTGTACAGATAGCAAGTACATTGATCAAGGAACAAAACCTTAAAATAAAAACCAAGAAAAGACAAGAATAGAAGGTGCGATCTCTATGGTTCAGGAAACATCAAGATTCAAATTCTTGAATCAAGGAACAACCAAAGATAAAGAAAAGAGAAAAAGAAATAAAAGAAAATAAGAGAAGAAAGAAGAAAAATAAGATAGGAATGATACCTTAAGAGGAAATCACCAACCTCATGTACCTTGGAAATCACCAACCAAGGCCTTCATTGCTAGGCAACAAAGCTTGGACAAGAAAGAAAGAACACCCCCACACTCATTGATAGAGAGAACCTTTCACATTCAAAAACTTTTTTTTAATTAATCAATCATTCATTCATTAATACAATTGTGGGTTACAAGCATATATATATATATATAGTAGACTTTACATGCCAATCTTTCCAAATCACACTCTAACTAAACTTCCTAAAAAATTAAAATTCTCTAAAATAACTAAATCCCGTAATAAGTGACACTATGCCAGTATTTTGGCCATAACTATTCCAAATTACATTGGATTCTCAAGATCTTGGTCTCGTTGGAAAGATAACTGAATAACATTTCAAATGACACCAAAATCAGCCCAAATGGATGAGTTTTGACCATCCAAAATATGGCCTAAAGAGAAAAGTACGGGATTACAACTTTGATTTAAAGATTCCAAATTACTTAAGGTCTCTACAATAAACCCAACAAATAATTAAAAGATAAGGCTAAAGATAATCCTAATATAAAATCTAGCAAAAGACTAATTAAATCAGCTCCAAGATGCTCCATATGTCCCCCACTTGGTGGTCACAAGGATCGCATGTGTGGGCCCCACCCACATGTCACGTGGGCCCCACTTCAGCTTAGATGTCTGCATCAGCGACGTTACATTTGAACCCATCATAAACCTTGACAATGGCTTTCCAAAGACCATTAACCATAAACATGAGGCTTGTATTGTAAAGAGGACATCCAACCCAACCCTTGGTTACCAAATTTTGCAGCTATCAACATCCTCCAAAGAGCCTCCTTTTCTTGGCCATATCTCCATAAACATTTACTTAATAAGGCACGGTTCATCAACTTTAAAGAGTGATTACCAAGCCCACCGAAAGACAAAGCAGCACACAAACTTTCCCTCAGCCCTAGCGATCAAATGGCAACCCTCAATGAGACCACATTCCTCAGCCCTAGCGATCAAATGGCAAATCACCTCCATAACTAAGTTAAACAACAATAGAGAAAGAGAGTATCACTAGATTCCCTCTCATCTCCAAACAGTCAACAACCAGTGGACCTTCTCTGTGGCCAATTTCTGCCTGGCTTACCCTTATCACCCTTGAGGTAACCTTCCTCTTCCCATCCGGCCAACCTCATCTTTGGGTAGGGGCAAGTCAACTGGATGTCATCGCCTGACAAGTGCGGGTAAGTAATCTGACCATCTCCATCAGACTACGTAGGAACCAAAACTAGCAGAAAAGGCAATCTCTCCACCCACACAGAAATATTAAAAATTCTGCACTCATCATTGATGAAAAGATTGGCAGGAGGGTTGCTATGTTTCTTGTCCAGGATCCTCACCCACTCAACCGAACAACCCTGTTATACCAACTTTTAAAAAAACCCTGCATTCTTCCTTGAAGTTTTAAAAAACGTGAGGCACCCTAGATGCAGCGAAAGCCTGAATACCCTAATCCACGTCCCTTTCTCAACACAACCATACCCATTGCATCACCCTAGGATGCCAAATATCCATGTAGAAAGAGATGCCTCTCCTTTCTTTTTTACCCGCCAAAAGAACTCTTTGAGCTTCTTCAACCTATGGAAACACAAGAAGAAAGTTACTGGGCCGCGCCTTCATACTGAAATTGTCAGAAATCTTCTTGACCCTCTTCACCAAGCTGCCAGTGTCTGGAGATTTCAATAATCTCCCTCAATCCGAACAACTAAAAAGGAGCTCATCTGCCACATCCTTCCCTCAGCCTCTACCTGATCAACCATCCAACACTCTGTTCACAATTCTAAACAGACTCTCAATCCTTCTGTGGCCCTCCACCCTGAGTCTAGGAGCTGTAGAGCATCAGTTCAATTTTTTTCTAAACGTCAATGGATCCCAACACCAAGGGGTGGGGAGGCACATTGCCACTATGGGCCTTTCCAGTCATCATTAGAAACATGGGCACTCTGTTCACATCTCAAACTTCTGAGCCATAATCGTCACAATAGATGTCCTAACTTCAAACCACAAACAAAAATTCCATGTTTCCCAAAGTCATCATGAAATGCATCCTATCTTTGAGTGGTAATACGTCATGCTTTATCATAAGAAAAAAAAATAAACAAAAATAAACAATGTAGTGCAGAAAAGACATTCCAATAATCAGCCACCTTGACATTCAGTTATCACTACATGCCAATGTCAAACAACTTTTTACCAAAACATTATGTCAAAATCCAATGACAAACTTATCAAAAATAATAAAAAAAATATAAAATCTAGTGTATAAAACATACTTTTCAAATTAACAGGACATTTCCATAAGTTATTTTCAATGATACGAGACTAGAAAACTCAGTCACAATCAAATGTCATTACTGAAGCTTTAGGTGCAATAACAAAGTAATGCTCACCAGGGCTCGTGATATAAGGAATGTCATTACAACAGGAAGGTCCTTTGTGCTCAGTACGTCAGCAGCAGAATGTAATGCCAGTGCTATCCCCTGTCTCCCTAGCCAACAAGCATCCACATTGTCTTCTCCAGAACCCACATCACGAATATACAAAGAAAATAGAGTCGAAAGAGTTTCCTACAGAATTCACCAAACAATGAGAGATCCAATACACTGATTGATTATAATCAAAGACAAATGAGGAAACATAAAAATACAAACCTGTATGGAATCAGGGTTTTCATCTAAGGTGGCCGCTAAAGCCTCCCCCGCTGCTAAGCGGACATTATAGTTAACATGAGAAAGTGCACTAAGAAGTCCCGAATAATCATTTCCAAAATCATACCCATAGCGGTCCCATATATCCTCCGCTGCTTCTGCAACTGACTGAAAAGAAAATAACATAAAATTATAGGTTAAAGACATCACCAAAAGAAGTGAAAGAAACTACAAACGCAATAAAAGAAAACAACAACATTGAACTGAAACAAGTTATTGCTAATCTCATTAGACCAGAAATCATAAACCAAAACAAACAAACAAAATATTGCGTGGGACAAACAAGTCAGGAGACCGTCATAATATGCCCTTCAAGAAATAAATAGTGCCTTGGGAAAAAAAATTACGGTAAAGAAAATTTATCATAACAGAAGCAATATGCCTCGGAATTTATTATTGGAATTTTATAAATAGTGCCTTGGAATAGATATCAAGTTCACCTATCAAAGAAAAAATAAGATAAAAATAATAATAAGCCAAATTTTCCACATATATCAGGACAGAATTGGAAGAACATGTACAAAAATATATAGTACATGAGAAATACACATAATTTGATGCGGGAAACAATCAAGGTAGTAGGGAAAACAATTCTGGATTATCTAAGGGGCATAGGGTTTTGAAAGAATTGAAAGAAAGAAAACAACAGAATTTATTTTAATAAATGGAAACAAGATATATAGTGACCACAGGGTCTAGGATAGATTATAAATGAATTCTATGATTAACACGAAGGAATAAAAGTGAAGCTGAACTGTCCCGAAGAACTTGAGAATGAGCATTTACACAGAAAATTCGGTAAACAAAAGATAATAGCATATTTGCAGTATAATAATGACGAAAACAAAAGATAAATAAATAAAATCCAAGTAAGTTTAGATAGAAAATAAAAGATAGATAATTCCAAGGAGAATCAGCAGTACAGGCTCTAAGAATTAGTTCTTAGAAGTTATAAAGGCATCAGGACCCACAAAGATGAACATAACAACAAGATTATGCTCTCTGTGTGTGAGCCAAACTTCCAGCTTGCCTAGTCAACCCTAAATTAGACTTCTTTTACAACCAAACTTTACCCACAGCCTCAACAATAATAAAGGAAAATCCCATTCAACAGGGAATAAATAGAACCCGCAAAAGGGTTAGCAGGAATAAAGCCTTGAACAAAATATAACCACTTACGCAAACATCTATATCCAAATAACAATAAAATAAAATATTCCAAATGCCGCTGCATGGAAAGAGACTTTGATAAATCCCAAAATCTAATAACCTCCAGCAATACCAAACCCTGACACAGAATGTATATTGACCTTCTAAACATAATGGAAACTTCAGTTGGGTCCACTGATGCCTCTGTGGACCCCACCAGGTACTTGACCAGTAACCCTGGTCCTATGCTTGGTATGATCCCAATCATGAACACATTTGGCTGCATGAAGACTAAAAACTAGAAGAAAATACTATAAAAGCCTTAAACACAGTGAAAAACATCGTAAGGACTGCTCAGTCGGACAATTATAAAGAATTAAATCAGAAGGGCTACTCTTTTCTTTCTTCAATTAACCCACAATATCATTAAATTTACTGATATTTTTTCCAAATGGTCTACCCCAACAAGAGGATGGATATGTCAACCTGAATCCTAGGTCTGGGGAAGGGGTTCGTTTAGCTGGGTTCTCGGTGATCAAGTGCCCAACCCAATTTTGTTTATTGTAAATACAATTTTAATTATTTTTAAAGTAAAAAAATAAAAATAAATAAACACCATTATTTACCACAAAGGATAGAAGTGAGAAGTCCAAGCATACAAAAATGTAAGAATTTTATCGGGAAATTTCGTAATGTCTAAGCACATTCCTTTAAAAAATCTTGCATTCTGCTCGGTCTACACACCCCAACAAATAGCAAAGGGCAGGATCCTCTATATGATCATTCCTCTAGGAGTGAAAGCTCCCAAGTCCCAACAGCCTTGGATCTCAAGCCTCCATAACAACTTCCAAAGAACGATGCATTACCCATGCAGCCACACCACATCTAATCAAGCTCAATATGTGAGTTCAGCTCCTTCCCCCAACATCCAAGTGAATGAACAATTGGTTGAATGGAAAGACCAGAAAAGATCAGAAATGAATGTATTCACGGGAACTTACAGGTAGCACCAATAGTTGAGAAGATGAAGGAAAGTACATTCACATGTTCCATAATGTGCAACGAAGATCAATGATTGCACCAATGAGGAGTCAAATGGTGCAAGTTAAAGGAGATAAAAGAACCAAGGAGAAGACCAAAAAGAACATAGGCCAATGTAGTGAGAGAAGTCATCATAACTAATTATCTAACGAAAAACATACCCTAGCAAAATAAGGTTTCATGTAGCCCACCTCAATCAGTTGGAATAAGGTTTTATTGAGTTGAGCTGAAGAGATTGTGAAATTTAGAGGCATCATCATAACTTCAGCCAGGACTAAAACTGGTGCCCAAAATATATATTTGAACCTAAGTTCAAGTTAATGAAACATTAAAAGATAAATAGCCTCCAGAAGAGGCAGTCAGCCATAAATAACACCAAAGTAAAACAAAGAAAACAAACAAACAAAGAGACTGAGATATAAAACAAAACAAAAAAAAACATCAAATTAAATGCTGATACAAAACAATGCAAAAAAATAAATTATCAATAGTTTTTCAGTCCATGCATGTTTGTAGCTTTCCAGGTTGTCGTTTAAGAGAAGGAATGTGCTTTCAATTTACACTTTTTTGGAATAATCAGTAAGAATGCCAAACCTTTTCAGGATCATGTAAAGCAATCCAAATGCTTGTTGCAACCACGACATTCTGAGGAAGAGACCGGCCAGCAACAGATGGAATGCACTTTATAGCATTTAAGCAGGCAAGCCGCACATGAACATCTTTTGCATAAACTCCGCCAAAAGCCTATGTGAAACAAAGGTGAAAAGAAATTACAAAACAATATCATAAAAGATTCTTTAAGAATTGGTAAGAGAACATTATGGAACCTACAGGTGCCAGCTCTTCCGACTGTAGACCAAGACATAATTCATTTAACATTGGTCCAATTGATGCTTGATAAGCAGGAACAACACCAAGAACGTGATAAAGAACCTGCAAAACAGATGATAAGAAATGAAACAAGTATGCAATGATTAGTATGAAAGATATGAAATTTAACAGATCTATGGCAGAGTAGAGAAAAGGTTTGAAGATATAACTGATAGCATTTGAAGCCTAGGAAGAGGTAATATGGGATCCAAGTGTAAAGAAAGTATCCGAAGCACATCATCATGAAGCCCAGTCTTTTTTGAAGACAACAATATCTGCTCCATAATCTGGTAACACAATTGAATTTTGACAGAAATTAGATGATCAGGTGACAACGTAAACAAATAAATACCAGAAAAACGATATTAATAATAAGCAGGTAAATGTACCGGGAATACAAATGTAAAGGAATCAACTGGAAGAGGTCCAGATTTGCAGGACATCAATATGCCAGTAACTATTCGCTCAAAAAGACCCATGGATGGCTTCTCTTGGGCTTCCCCATTGCCAACTGACGGAATTAGCTCCCAGAGAACATGTCCTTCGGTAGAAATTATGCGTAAAGCAGCAGCAATGTCAGGGGCCCAAATACAAAGAGGTGGAGCAACACATCTTGACAGCTTTAGCATGGTCTCAAATGCTACATCACTTACAATTGGTGATCGCAGTAAAGGGTCAACATATTTAGCCTGAAATAGAAAGAAAAAAAATACAAATTAATGTAAAAAAAAAAAGAGTGCCAAGAAGGAAAAAAACAATAGAAACAAATACTATTGAAACTAATACAATATCATAGATAGGAACGAATGCAAGACCAATAAATTTTATAACATTTGAAACTTTAGTCCATCACATAGCATCATCATTGCAAAGAAAGTTATGGTAACAGATTATTTGAGATTCAGAACAAAAAGTAAAATATGCATACAATAAATAATTAAGATGATCACTGAAAAAGAAAAATAACAAAATGAATCAGGAGCCAATCATGGCTGATGTTTATCCAACAGAAAATTACTTTTGACTTGATAGAAACAAATACATGGCCCAGTTTAGAAAGAAAGCAGAAGACAATGAATATCCATCCCATAAGTTATATGTCAACATTCTATATCATAGAATATCTTCGAAAATGTATAGGTCAAAAAATTGACATTTCCTTGTATAAGAACACAAAAACAACCGAAAAGTTACAAATCATTCCCAATTATCAGAACTTAGTTTCTGTAAAAGTAGATAGAAGACCTACATAATATCAAATAAAGGTAGATCAAATGACCAACAGTTCGATTTCCACCTTAAAAGCATCCAAAAAATGTATGTACTTAGAAAAACATGGAGCAGTAGAACCATGCTAAACAAAAGTTGCATCATGGACTTTCCAACTTAATTTATCTAAATCTTCAAAACTTATAGAAATTGAATTTTTAACTTGGTAACAATTGTATGAAGCTAGGGTCTGTGCCTGGTAGTGGAGCTGTACCTCTCATGTATCCCTCGTTTCCTGTTTCCAACTTTTAAATAAAATTTTATCACTACTCATTCAAACAAAAAAAAAAACACTATCTGTCTATGATAGGCTTGTTGTGGAATACTAACAAAACTCTTAAGGAAGAGACAAAGAGCCCAAATCCCCTCTTCAATTGGCATCACACAGCATGGCAACCATGAGGTAAAAAGCTCCATTCTGGCATACCAAGACAGCGAAGGAAAACAAAGAGGGACACTGTATAGAACTATTATGTAGTATGTTCTAAACACTTGTAACCAAACAGGTAATTGAATAGGTATTAGGGGCTTTAGGGATATGAACCAGACTTTGTTGGGTAAGTGGTGTTGGAAGTATCAGTTGAAGATTAGGTACCATGAAGAAGGGTTATTCGTATTAACTAAGGATTTAAACTTCCGTTTAGTTAAACTTCATCCAACCAAAAGTGGAATTAATATGTCAAAGTTCAGGACAATTATAAAGATTACAGAAACGTAGAATAAAATTTTAGCAAGTGATAAAATAAACACTTGTTATTCATCATATAAGCAATAAACAACCATCTAGAAGAGTATATATGAGATCAATAACAAGTGATACAGCCGTCTTACACGTCTGAAATTCTAAAGGTCAAAGTTACATAAAAACAAGTATTATATAAGAATTGTCATTAAACATAATTTTAAAAATTCCAACAAAAATTTAATAAAGAGGTAGCACTCCTAGTTAAAGACACCAAAACCACTACCATATTGACCACAGGAATCATTGTATAGTGGTACATTTGATCAATCAGTCATTCTTGGACTTTTCAATAAGGGTGCACCAGACAAGAATTTGAGGGCAAACAAATAACTCACCAAATATAATATAGTTACTAATAAGTTTAAATATAATAAGAAGAAAATACAACAAATACCTTATTATTGTAGGATGCACGCCAACTTACTATGGTAGGTACGGATGAAAAAGCAATATTACCTATGTATGCGATACAACTATACAAGTGCCAAGTGTCAAGTATTTTTTAGGTATCCAGCACACCAACCTCTCCGGGGACCACTTAAGGTGGACCCCTCAAGAATCTGGAAAGTCGAAACAAAAATGGGGGAGAGGCAAACACAAAGGGGTTGCTGTTGGGCTGGATGGGAGGACTAAGGTGGGGAGAGAGGCAAGTTTGAAGAAGCTGCCGGACAAAGGGAAACAATCTTATGGTAGGGTGGAAGAACCATTGCGTTATGCCAAGGGTGTGACCAACTATAAATGGCCCCAGGAATCCAGCCTCCGAGTGTCAAAAAAAGAGTGATGATCTGGTCATCATCGTTGACAAAGACGAGGAAGAGGGCCGTAAAGCACAACTGAGAGCATGCCTTGTCGCCACAATTCTAGGATTGGCAACACCAACTCACTTACTTGATCTGTGGGGCAAAAAGTTATGGAAAATCTCAGGGGAGTTAAGGGTGAAGAAACTCCCAAGGAACTTGTTCCGGTTTGTTTTCCCGTCGGCCTCCGAAACCTCAAGAGAATTTCTCGAAGGTAGGAGATATTGGGCCCATCAGCTCAAGCTGCTGATGGACAGATGACACCCGCGAGCGGGATATGCAAGCTACAACCCGAAGGAAGATGGCATATGGAGTAACTGGGTCTTCTAGACTATCGAGGAGTTTTGTGGGAGGCTAATCGAGACTGGCATGGACGATATAAGCTCCCTAGAGTGGATGCGGTTGATGGTAAAGGTGGAAGGGGAAATACCATCAACGATCACTATCTCTGATGGTGCAGACGCTTTCATTCTAAACATTTGAGAGGTAAAACCACCAGTTCATGAATTGAAAGCCAACGGCGCTTTGTCTAACTTGAAAGAGATGATTCCGGCTGAAAGGGGATGCTTAGGGGATAGGGTAACAATACAATGAAAAAGCGGGAAAGATAAATTATAAATAATAAATTGGGTTTTTAAAATTAAAAAAAAAAAAAAAATTAAAAAAAAAAAAAAAAAAGGCCAGAGATGTAGGGAGGTAGAGAAGGAGGAATAGACGAAGGAGGAGAGAAGGAAAGGAAGGCGGGATGTTAGACATATTGGTGGGAGGAACACACTACCATCTATTATAGGCAGAGGAAACAGACCAGAAACAAACAAGACCGGGATGACCCAACCAAAAAAAAAACTTGGAGTTTAACCGAAGATCATGGGGCAATCCTTTAGGCCCAAAGGGGCTTGGTCAAACAGGCCAAGCCCATAGGATGGGAGGCCCAACCGAGACGAAGAGGAACAAACTTAAGTCCAACCTAGCCCTAGCTAATTCTACCTGATTTAAGAGACAGAAAGAGGAAGTGCTAGGGCTTGGGATCAAGGCAGGCAAAGATAAAGATGGGTACAAGGTGGAAGAACTAAGCAAAGAAAAGAAGCCAATAACAAGGAAACGTATGCAAAGCCAGATGGTACGAGGAAGATCAGTGGCATCAAAATCAGAGAAGAAGGAAGATGCATCCAAATGACCTGTAGGTCTCCAGAAAAGGAAAAGAAGTCCAACAATGTGCAGAGGAGGAGGCAAAAGACGATTTGGAGGAAGGGGAGATAAAATTCTGAGGGGAAACCGAGTGCTCGTCCCATGGCTATGCATTAGAATCATCAGTTAGATCCATAGATGACACAAATAATGGTTAGTCCACAGAGGCCCAAGGTAACAAGAGAAGTGCTGAGGAGGCTACGGTTGAAAAAACCCTAGAGATAAAAGACAATCCAAAGAGGCTTAGGGCCAGTGACTTCGATCAATCCAAGAAGGAATGGAGTTTGGGGGTTGAAGACTCAGAAGTTGAAGGGAATACCGAACTATGTAAGGTGGGTGATGTCGTGATGATCCATTCAAGTTGCTTACAGACCATCTTCTGAAGACTGAGCTTGATGGAGACAGTCGACAGTGTGATGGAAGAAGCCTTGCTAATGATCACCCCAACTACGACTTCAAACTGGGTGACAAAAGACCTTAGTAAGAGAATGAGAATTTCTTTTAAAGGCATAGAGTATCAAGTTGAATAGCTCTTTCGTGAAATTAAAAGAAGACGACATCTTGGCTCTGGTAGAAGAGGAGATTAGAAGTCTAACAAAAGGAAAAGCCACAATAAAGAACTCCAACATCTGAAATTTTCGGTAAACTACGAGAAAGGGGGGAAAAATACTAAAAGAATTAGAGCTATGTTAGATGCGTGTAACACCCCACACATGTTTGCACATATTTTACACAAGTGTCGCACTCATTGTATACACGTAATCTATGTTCTGCACACATTTAGAACGATTTAAATGCATACATATTGACCAATAAGCTTGTGCAACCTTAGAGACACCAGTAAAAATGTAGAAGGAATCTGTATGCAAATTATGTCATTGAAAAGGCAAAGAAGTTTAGTGTCCAACGCAACAAACGGCAAGCGAATCAGAGTCCGAACAAAAAAGTTACGAGTGTTTTAGTGCAAGTGATGCAAGCAAAAGAAAAAAAAATTGGGCCCAAGCCCGATCAATCCAGCTAACGGTGCCGATCGATTGGCCCTAGGTAACCAAATCGATCTAGTTAGGGGGGGCAGATCGATTAACCCTGCGTAACCCAATCCATCGAGCACTTCCTGATTGATTAGCCCTGTTTGGATCGTTTATGGGAAGTCGCTACCTTACGACTTTTTGATGTTAGGAGTTTCTAAATAACTTTGGGACTCTTTGTGGCTCTATATCATGTATTGTTCTTGACCTAAATCATTATAGCAACCCTAGAAATGAATCAAAGAGCAAGCGGAAGAAAATACTAGGTTTTGCAAGGGATTTTGGGATTTTCGAAGAACTTGAAGTTTAGGAACGAATTTCCAAGTGAAGAGGTAATAACACTGGTAAACTTTGTTTTGTTTTTAAATTCTTAGGTTCTTAAAACACATTCAATCTCGTTTTTTAAAGTATTGCAACTGTTTTGTTCCGGTTTTGATTTGCCTAAGGTTCTTAAAACCTTGTTTTTTAAGAGATAAATTGAATCTATAAGAACACAAGTGATTTATGATTGTTTTTCATTCCTTTAAGATCTTAGAGTGCTATAATCTTTGTTTTGAATCCGTTTTGCATTGATGCTACATGTAGAGCTATGGTTTTTAAGGAAAACAAAATGTCTTGAAAAAGGGAGTTTTGTTTTCAAAGTAAAATAGTCAATCTATGACATGTTTTGAATTTGATTATGTTTTAAAAGTATTTGTTCACTGTTTTGTAAAGGATACTACATGTTTTAAAGCAAATCCGTATTGTATTGGTTCTTAGTGTTCTTGAATCTCCGTTTTTCAAGGGAAAGTGTTGATTTCTTATATTATTGTTATTGATTTCAAAAGAGTAATGTTTGTGATCAGATTATAATGTTTTCCAAAGATCATCTATAGTTTATGCTTAGGAGTATCAAGCAATATCTATTATGTTTGTTTTGAATTAATTATTGTAAAGGAATCTGTATATAATAGTTATATGTTTTGATTGAAAGTGTAAGAGATGATATGTTTTGTTATAAAGTCACCCTACCCATCAAGGGGATTGATTGATGGAACCCAACTCACCGGGTATATGCTGCAAACTATTATATGGATCCTCACTATTAGCCCAATTGGTAGTAGTAACCCACCTCACCGAGTATATGGTGCAATTTATTCTAGCCCTTCTCACTGGGTATAAATGGTGCAAACTGTTATATGTACTAGCTTTGATATCAATAATATGTTCCGCTCTCTTTCGACTATGACATCTGTTTTTAATCTGTTATGTTCTGATTAAGTTATTTGATTCGCATTGTTTTTAGTTTAGCACATGAAACTATATTTTTATATATACTTAATATAGTTAAAAGAATGATTTAAGAACTGTATCGTTCTGTATATTGTTTAAAACATGTGAAAAACTATCTATTTTGTATTTCTGAAATCGTGCTACGTCTTGATCCAATGTTTCCTATAGTTTACCTGTTTTCTTATTGGGCTTGTTAAGCTTATCCCGAATTGATATAGAGATGACGAAGAGATCGCAAAGTAGCGGTTCCAGATAAAGAGACTGGATTGATTGAACCAGACACACTTTGTTTCAGTTATTTTAGTTTAAAGACATTATGTTTATTCCAATTTAGTTTATTTCAGTTATTTAAAGAGATGTAATAAAGTAGTGGATATTAATATTTGGATTTATTATTTGATTTTAGTTATTGTCAAACTATATGGTATTTGGTTTGGAATGTCTGACATACAGCCCTACTCAAGATTTCGATTTTGTGTTGTATTTGAGGGTTAAGATGATTGTTGACTGCTGTTGTGGTTTTGATCTTATGGTGTGATTGTGGACTGTGTAGTCCTATTCATAATCATTTCTAGTGGTAGCAGTGTACACTAAGTTGAGTATAAAAGTTGAAATATTTCTCGAGAGTGAAAGGTTTGGCCCCATTCTTCTTGCCATGTGAAAAAAAAAAAATTGCAATTTGAGAACAGAGACTCTGAAATTAGTTAGTCTACTAGCCCATCTGGAGTTGGAAGCAATGAACATGGTTGTGGTCAGCCCGATATCTTCAATGCACGAATCACTACAATTAAACTTGATGATATAAACTTTTTTTCCTAGTCCCAATCAGCTAAGTTGTCAATAATAGGCAAAGGGAAATGTGAAAGAAGAGCTCAAATCACCTTACCTCAAGGATCCTACTTATTCAAAGTGGCGATCAGAAAATGGGTTGGTTATGTATTGGCCGCTTCACTCAATGAAACCTGACATGACATTCACAGTACAACAAAAGAGATTTGGGACGCAATGAACCACCGATTCTAAAGTCGATCGAATAGCTTGAGTTTTTGAGCTACATCAGCGAGAATGGAAAATGAAACAGGAAAAGCAAACAGTGGCTGTCTACTGCACTTTAGTGTTTGTCGTTTGTGGGAGGAGATTGACCGTTAACAGTCTTTTCTGGATACGCGTTCGGTGGATGCTGCAGCACATAAATGTTTGTGGAAGAGAATCGGGTGTTCGAGCTATTGGTAGAGACTTGAATCCAGAATATGAACAGATTCATATTCAACTCCTGGGACATGATAAGCTTCACTCTACGTCTCAGGATTATTCACTCCTCCATAACAAGGAGGGAAGCAGTAGTGCTATATTAAAGCCACCTATTAAGAGATCTGCTTTCGTCTCTTCATTTCAGAAGAAAGATAGACGCGACTCTACTAGTCATGGTAAGGGGCATAGCGGTGTTGTTACAGATTAGAGAGACAGGCAAGATGTGAGCACTATGATCACTCTCATTACACTAAGGAGACTCACCGAATGTGAACACCGTGGTCGCTCTTGTTATAGAAGAGGTGCCAGATCCAGTGCGCATTCAGCTTTTTATACTAGCCAAATCAAGATCCAGCTCTGCCAGTTCCTTCTACTTCAATGGAGGGTACAGGTTTTACTAGAGAAGAAATGGAGTCACACCATGACCTTATGGCATAGCTTGAGCGTTTTGCCAAACTACCACGGCCTCTACATCCTCTTTTGCACATGTAGGTACCCAGGCCACTGCTCTCAATGCCTCAGCCTCTCATCCAAGTCACTACTGGATCAATGATTCAAGAGCATCTGATCACATAACTGGGAAAGACAAAGTATAGCTAGCAGATGGTTCCTTGTCTTTAGTAGATGGTGACCTTCTTTCCTACCTATTGTCATTTTCAAGACTTAGAGATTAGAAGAATAATTGGTAGAGGTCATAACAGTAAAGGATTCTACCTTCTTGATAACACAACTCATGCAGTACCCTCCATTGAACAGCAGTCAGAATCTTCGAGTCGATCTCCTCCTGTTCAATCTCAGTGAGCTCAATTGCTTCAATGGCATTACAGAATTGGTCACACCTCTGTTTTTCTCTTTTTAGAGAGAGGGAGAGCTAAAGAAGAATTTACTAAAAAAAGCACACAGAATAGAAGGGCATTCACTAGGACGGTGAAACAGAACAAACGACAACAAATAACAAAACAAAACAACAAACAAGAAGCACAGCATAGAAAAAACGAGACTACATCTACACAAAATGGGTGGACCCATCCCACACCACCCACCACTCAGACTCATCAAAGCATAGGGAAATAGAGCCCCAATCCCACAGAAGCTTACACACACAAACACACAAAGATAACTTGTCCTCAAAAATAAGAAGGTTCCTTTCCTTCCAAACAGCCCAGCAGATAGCCCCAGGAAGGAGCTGCCAGATCACCTGTGAGTGCCCTCCAGTTCTCTAGTGCACCATCTATTAACCAAGTTTCACCCTCTACTCTTTAAGTGATTGAGAGTAAGAATTTTATCCAAAAATGTAGTCCAAATAAAGAAGTGAACTTTTGACAGAATCCCGTGAGTCCAAATTCCTTTGAAAGGACAGCTAGTAGAGGCTACATGATCCAAGCTCCCATAAAACGATTTGGTGCAAAACCGACCTTTCTTATTGTGCCCCCAAAATCTCCCCAGAATTCAACCTATAATCAACCAAGTGATATAGCAATCAATACCAATCTTCCCACTCCCAATCATTAAGATTTCTTCTCAATCTAGGAGATCAAACCCCACCACCCAACAACTCAAAATTGTCAGAAAATGAACCATGAATATCAAAAGCAATCAAAAAGATCATATGAAACTCAACCTTAAGAGGGGAGCTAGCCCACCAAGAATCCTCCAAGAAACGGATATCCTCACCTGACCTCACATCAAAACTAATGAATTTCTAACTTACCATTCATAATAGATTTCCAAATCCCATACCCAAGACAGCCTCTAACCTCCTTTGTGTCCCAAGCAGAATTACAACCATACTTGGCACCAATGACTATACTCCATAAGCTCTCCCTTTCCTCACAAAACCTCCAAAGCCATCTACCAAGGAAGGTCTGGTTATTAATCCTGATCTTCTGAATTCCAAGACGCCCATCAACCACCGGGCAACATACAGACTTCCAATCAACAAGGTGAAATCTTTTATGCCCTTCCGAATCATTCCACAGAAAATTCGTAAAAAAGCCTCAATCTTTAGCATAATAGACACCTGAATTGTGAAGAGAGACATATAACAGTTAAGAACCCCTCTTTTTTCCTAATAAAAAGATTGTTTCATGCTTTGTTTACTTCATTGTCTACATCAAACTTACAATGTCAGACTTATGAGCATAATAAACATTGTACAAACACTAACAGTTAAGAACCCCTCTTTTTTCCCAACAAAATGATTGTTTCATGCCCTTGTTTACTTCATTGTCTATATCAAACTTACAAGGTCAAACTTCTGAGTATAATAAACATTGAACAAACATTTACATTCTGATGTGTGGGGGCCAGCCCCCATGATTTCTTTGTTTGGTTATCGGTATTTTTTACCTTTGTTGATGATTTTTTCAAGACCAAATGGTTAACATTCAACAACAACAACAACAAAAAGCCTCATCCCAACTATTTGGGGTCGGCTACACGAATCCTGATCCACAATTCCCCTCTATTTAGGACCATATCTGCCATTAAATTACAAGCTGCCATATCTCTCCTTACTACTTCAATCCAAGTCAATTTTGGCCTTCCCTAGTCCTAGCACCTTCAACTTGCATCATCTCACTCCTCACTAGCGCAGTCACCAAATGGTAAACATACTAAAAATTGAAACATGAGGTTTTTTTAATCTTTCCATGAATTGATTGAAACTCAATTTCACAATCAAAGCCTTGCGATCTTATAACAGTGCTGAATATCTATTTGTTGGGTTTTTCATTCAATCTCACACAGCATTGTATTTTTCATCAAAGAATATGTTCTGGAACTCTTAAACAAAATGGAGTTGCCAAACGATTAAAAAAAAAAAAAAAATCATCTTTTGGAGATCACTCGTCCTCTAATCTTTCCTATGAATGTTCCCAAGACTTTTTGGTCAAATCCCCTCCACACTGTAGCTAATCTCATGAATCATATCCCTTCTCATATCCTTAGCATCAAATCTCCAATAAAAACCCCTACTAGCACCTTAGACTTCTTTCCTATTCCTCTCAGAGTTTTTTGCTGTCTACTTTGCTCATATCGCTACATCTAGCAGGTGTAAGTTAGAATCCAAGGCCCTTAAGTATATCTTTTTAGGGTATGCTTTGAGTCAAAAGGGTTACAACTGTTATCACCTTTTAACTTAAAAGCAATTTATAACCATTGATGTGACCTTTATTAATCAATTCCATTCTTCATATAAACAACCCTTTGGGGGGAGTATGTTGGTGAACAGAGGTTTTATTTTGTGCTTATGCATATTCTTGTGTTTGTTCCACCATATTTTTATGGTCGGAACTCCTAATGTCAAGGGGATCATGAAGGTGAAGGTAGTAAGGGGGGAGATAAAGACAATTAAGGAGCTCTAAGTGTACTCAAGAAAGAAGAGAGCAACCTCCAAAGAAAACATAACGTGCCTCTCCAAGATGTCTATTCCACTCCATTACCTGAAATAAGTAATCTCCAGGATCCATCTCATGATTCCAACCTTCCTATTGCTCTCAAGAAAAGTGTTCAGACTTCCATTCAACATATTATTTTTAGTTGTCTCATACAATAGCTACTTACTAACACATTGTGCTATAGCCAATTAGCCATGGCCATCAGGATCCTGATCCAGATCATAGCATCGTAAGATCCTACGATCCCAAATCATCCAATCGATCCAACTCCTTACCAAAATCTTAGATTACCAGATTGTCATAGGATCTCATCCTGGATCGTGGGATCTTACGATCCTACGATCCAAAATCATCCAAGCGATTCTGATCGATTCGATTATAATCCAACAAAAAAGTACATATTTCATAATTATAAAACACTGAAGCTTAATAAAAAAATCCCTAATTAAAAATACTAATTATTTAATTCAGGTTAAACTATTAAAGAAAATAATAAGTGAATACGATTCTTCTTTTCCACATTGTTCACAATGTTTTGTTTCTTCTATTGTAGAGTTCAACTATTCAAGTTGAGCATAACCAACCAACCATTGTAACATGTCTTATTCAATTGTTCTTCAATCAAGATTTAAGAGTAGAACTCGTTAAGATAGATCTAGACAAAAGTCAAGTCAATGCTACTTAGATTGGAATTATCATATTTTTATGATATCAGTTTGTAGGTGGAGTTTTAAGTTGAGTAGAGGCAGCCACAATCCTATTTCTTGTCGCAAGGTGGACCTATCTCATCTGAGACTGAAATTCCTTTCTTTGCAAGAACAATTGAAGAAGGAATGAGTTTCGTGAGTTTTGTTTTTAACCACAGTAAAAAGGGATTGAAATATGAATCATCTAGTATGAATCCGCTTAGTTAATTTAATTTGTTTTATTATTGTGGTGTTGAATTTTGGAAAACATTGTAATTTGATACTTGGTAGCTAATTAATTTTCTTTCTAGGTAATTTGTTTTGGAAAAAGTATAATATTTTCTTAGTCAATAGAGATAAGAAGTATAGAAGAAGTTGGACTATGTTAAATTTTATTCATTTTCTTTAATAATTTTAATGATTCTTAAACATTTATCATTATTACTATGGTTTTCCCATTATTTCTTACGGAAAGTAGAATCTTACAATCGATCCATGAGGCCCATCAACCGATCCTATGCAGGATCTCGATTTTAACAACCATGGCTATAGCTACTTCATTGTCTTTTATATCCATTCCTCACAGTGTAATTGAGGCTCTCTCTCAAGCCAAATTGAGGGAAGCAATGGAGGAGATGAAGGCATTACAAAAAAATTATACATGGGATATTGTTGATCTTCATAAAGGCAAAAAGCTAGTGGGGTGCAAGTGGGTGTTTTTTGTAAAGCTCAAACCAAATGATGCAACTAAGAAATATAAAGCAAGGCTTTTGCAAAGGGTTACACATAGACAAAGAGATTGAATACCAACAAACCTTTACAACTATTGCTAAAAAGAACTCTATAAGAATGCTCATATCTCCTACAACTAATCAAGAGTGGCCATCGCCACAGTTGGTTGTGATGAATGTCATTCTTCTTTGAGACTTGGAAGAAAAAGTTGACATGAAGCCATCTCCAAGGTTCCAATGTCCTACTGCTAAAGGCAAGGTGTGTTGGTCAAAGAAAGTATCATCAAGAGTGTGGTTTGAATGGTTCCGAAATGTTATGTTATGTTAAAATAAAAGGTATACATAGAGTTGAGCTTATCATACCCTATTTATCAAACATCAAGGCAGTAGTACCATAGCACTACTTTCTTCCACACATGACTTCTAGAGATTCGTAATGGATCGAGAATCTATTTTGGAAAGAATTATAGGGGGAAAATATCCCCTTATGATCATCTTATCCAAGAATATTTCAAATCTCCTCCCAAAAGGAGCCACTTGTCTTTGAGATCCTATCTTCCTCTCCTACAGGTATAACAAGAAACTTATTGTTTTTTAGAGAATTGCTTGAGCTTGATATTAACTTAGTGGCCACCATTTTCGATTCCATAAAAAGAAGTCCACATTTTCATAGATGTATCGGTAGGTTCGTTTGACCCCTTGAGCCGTCAAATTCTTTTTCCTCTAAATCTCTATTTCACTGCCTTTGCAATGACCTCAACTTGGCTTCATCTTTCCAGGTTAGGTAGGTTTGGTATGGGCTGTCTCCCCCTCATGTTCAAGTTTTTATTTGGATTGCTTCCCTCTACATATGATGCTTTCTCCTCATATTTGTATCCCTTTGTATGAAGAATGAAGAATCTAGTGACCACATTATGCTTCATTGTGACTTAATGAGGATCATTTGCAATAACTTTCTCTCTCCGTTAGAAGTAAATTGGATAATGACTAATCATCTATTTGATCTTATATGGCAATGGAATAGAGTCTTCTTGGACCCCCATGAGAAAAAGTTTTGGTTCTGCTTAAGGAACTTGGATGCGTTGCAGAATTTTTCAAGGGCCAAAAGGGCATTCTGATAAATTTCTCCCAAAGAGGCTGTGGAAATGGAGAGATTCTTTGAGGTTAGAATTTTGGCTGTTTCATTTCCAAGTGGATCAGGTAGGGAGTTCAGGAATGCTTGCTTCAAGTTGGGGTCATCCAATCCATTGATAGCATAAAATCGAGAAGACATATTGCCGTAGTGTCTTTCAAGATCTTTTCTTTTGAAGGAACAGCATTTCATCTGAAGAAATTCTTCTCTCTGTTGGTCAGTGTGGTAGAATTGAGCTCCAATGAACTCGTGGTGTATAAGTGCAAGGAATGTGTCTACATTTACACTTTGCAGAGCCTGTAGCTGCCTGAATTCTCTTAAATTGACCCACCAATCTTTGAGTCTTCCAAGAAGCCGGGGAGGGATTTGAGCAATCACCAAAGCCTGTGTGGCTAATGGTTTTTGTAATTGAACCTGAGCCCATGATAAAATTTCAAGGATGCGGGTCCTCCATTTGGAGGGAGGAATATCTTCAAGAGTAAAAAACCGGTGAGGATCTAATGGTGGGGGCTGGGAGGGTGGTGGTGGTGAGGTGGCTTCTTCTGCAGGTTCAGTGATGTTTGGTTCAGTGACATTTGGTGAGGTGGCTTCATCTGTTTCCATCATGAGGGTGTCAAAATGAGTAGTGAGGGTATGGTGAGAGGGAGCGGGGTCTGAAATGAAGCTGCAAGGAGAGTTAGTGGAAGAGAGAAGGTTGAGTTATGAGCTGATGGGATTAAAAGGTTCCAAAGGAAAAACGTTGGGTGGAGTGCGAGAGGAAGCTCCCGTAGTAGGATCAGGGGCAAGGGAGGTTGGAGGAGCAGTTGGTGGGGAGGTATTGACAGGTCTGGGTTTTGGTTGGAGCCACTGATGGGAGGGGGTTGGGAATAAGGAATGAGGTTCTGATGGGGAAATGGGTAAGGGTTGGTAGCCAAGAAAGGGTATATAGGGAAGCGGAGGGAGTGGTTGGAAGACAGAGCGGGCGACTTCATGTAGGGAGGCCGAACTAGATGACTGGGGGGATGAGACTGTCTTTTGCTCTTTTTGCTGAGATTGTTCCAGACTGCGAAGCTGGTTCTCAAGATGCTTCTTTTCAGCTTCTTTTGCTCTGATGAGTTCTGCTGCTTGGTAGTAATCTTTAACTGTTCTGGCAATATGGGCAAGCTCTGCTTTAAGGGCGGCAATTTTTGCCCTGAGGTCCTGAATGAGCAAATCTAGAGATGTCAGCTGTTTACTGACTAATTTTTCTAGCTTCATCTGATTTTCGAGGATCTTTGTGAGGACCTGGTTTTGTTTTACTGCATTTTCGACTTGCCAATTTAGAGCAGCTTCGACATGAGAGATTCTCTTTGAAGTTCCATCAGGATTTTTCCCCACAGGGGTTTTGATCTTCCAGGAGTGTTTGGTGTTTTGCTGTGGTAGTTCAAATTCTTCAAGGGCTAGGAAATGGTCATTATATGTGGAGGAACTAGGGGAGAACATACAATAGTCAAGGATCTGGGGTCTTGGGGCTATGGGTGCAGTTGGTTGAGCTTGATGAAGATAGGTTAATGCCTTCTGGTAATAGGGGGAAAGGATGGGAGGGGCTTGGGCTAATGGTGGTGGCAGGGAAGGTGGAGATGGTGGGTTATGGCCCCAATCATCAGGAGGAATGGATGGGAGCAATGGTTTGTTCTTTTTGGGATAAAGAACATAGAAATCAAGCTTGCCCGATGGTTCTCCTAGGAGACCGACTTCAGGATCTCCTACTTCATATCTATCCTACAGGATTTGTTGTGGTGATTTCTTTTTTCTGACCTTGGAAATGTACTTTTGTTCATGCTCAAAGTCCAGTTCAACTTGGTATGAGTCATCATTGCAATCCTGGCATGTGCAATCTACTATCTGATGGCGTTGCAGAGGAGCCATATAACAGGGTTCAACAGCTTCTATTGAGAGAACTTCTGGAGGAAAGGGATTTGGGGCAGAAGATTCAGAGGTTTGGAAGCTAGTTTCTATTGTTCCGTCAGGGAGTCTGAAATATGCAAGCTTTGTGGCTGTGAGAGCTTCATTTCTGCCATGTAGATTTTCATACTGAGTAATCCATTTTGCAGGTAGAAGAGCTTTGAGTTGTTCTGGTGATAGTTGTCTGGGAACATACGTGCAAGTGGGGACTACAGCTGCATCAATCTTCAGGAATAATGCATCTTGGGATTGAACAAAATCGAGGACAGAAATGTCAAAAGCATGATTCTGAACTCGATAAGCTATTTGGTAGTGGAGTGTAGCTGTGACTGCAGTGGTTACTTGGGGGGTCCCTGTGATTTGGACTTGGACCTTAAGACAATCTAGAGCATGGGGATCTTGCAGGGAAATATTATAATTGGGGATTAGTGTTATAAAGATTGTTCTTGCATTGAGGGTGGAAGTGATAGTTCCCAAGGTTGCATGGGGGTATAGCTTGAAGCGGGTATCTACAACAGCGATGTTGGAAGCTACAGGAAGGCCTTTGCGGCCATGAAAAGTGAGAGCTAATTTAATGGCACCGATATGGATGTGTGTGTATCCGTCTCGGGTCCACTGGGGAAGAAGCTCTGTGGGAAGATCAATGGGTAAAAATTGTTCTTGTTCAGTAGCCAAGATGGGGTGAGCAGAAAAATTTGAAGCTTGGACATACTCTTTGATGGAATTTGAGTAGTCAACTCTGACGAGCTTTTTTTTTTTTTTTAAAAGAAGATGAAGGTTTACAGTAGATAGCATAAGGGTTGATGACAGGGAACTGGGAAGGAGGAACCTTAGAATCTTCAGGAAGATATTCTATCTCATAGAGATAGTCTATCTTGAAAGACTATATAGAGTCTGGGGTGGTCTCATGGAAATCGGTTTCTAAGAATTTTGTTGGTTTCACCATTAATGATCTTATTAGAGATTGCCCTTCCTATTTATTTTCTTGTAATTTATCAATTAACCTGTAATGAGACATTTTCTACAGTCCCCTTGTTAATTTGAAAATGTTTCCTTTTCTTTTTCTCAATAAAGTTAAGTTATTCATTAAAAACGTCGACAATTTTTTTTTTTTTTTGGGTACTTCTGGATAAATAAAAAAATCACATTGTTGTCACTGGAAATGTTAATGAAATGACGTAGTTGAAATATTACTTGGCAAGAAAATTTGAAATCAAGGATTTGAGTCAGTTAAGATACTAATTTGGGATTGAGGTGGCTCATTCCAATAAAGGTATTATCTTCCCTCAAAGTATATGCATTCCAAATCTCTTCTAGGAGAACAGAATGATGTTGTGTAGACTGTGTGCTACTCCAATTGATCACAATCACAAGTTATAAGAGGATGATGGTAACAAGTTGGTTGATGTGGGAATGTATCAAAGATTAGTGGGAAGGTTAATTTAACTCTCACTAACATGGTCAAATATCACCTATGTTGTTAGCATCATAAGCCAAATATGCATGTTCCTACTACAATGCCCTTAGAAGTAGCCTACAATGTTCTCAGATAAAGAGTCCAGGAAAAGGTATCATGTATAGAAGAGAAAGTAACCTTAAAAATGAAGCATACACAGATGTAGATTAGATTGGATCTGATCTGACAAGAGATCCACATCAGATTATTGCACATTTGTTAGAGGGAACTGGGTTACATGAAGAAATGTGGTTGCACGATCAAATGCTGAGGCTGAATACTGATTTTTGGCTCATGGGATTTGTGTGCCCCTCGGGCTAAAAGACCAACAGTCTAAAATCGGGATGCAAAAATGTCACGGGACTATATCCTACTCTATCTTCCTCAATGGGGTATCAGTGGAACACTTTCATGGATCTTAAGGCCTCCACCAAGGGGACCTGCTATCTCCATTCTTGTTCTTGGTGGTGGTAGAGGCTTTCTGGGAACTCCTAGCAAAGGCATTTCAAGGGGGTCTGATGGAAGGATTTGAGATTGGTGACAATAGGGTAATGGTCTCCAACCTCCAATTTGCTGATGACACCATCCTGATGTGCAAGAATTCAGTAACTCAATTGAAATATCTTCGGTGTGTTATACAATGTTTTGAGGTGGCTCAGCCCTAAAGGTCAACCTGTCAAAAAGTTGCATCTATGGTGTGGGCCATTTGTGGAGGATTTGTGGAGATACGTAGAAGTTCTTGGCTTCAAAACAAGATCTCTTGCTTTTACCTACTTGGGTCTCCCTCTAGGAGCTCCATTCAAAAGCAAGGTTGTTTGGAATCAAGTGATCAACAGAATTCAAAGAAGACTTGTGGGTTGGAAAGGAATGTAATTATCAAAAGGGGGAAGGCTTACAATGATAAAATCGGTTATGGCTAATCTACCCACATACTTTCTCTCACTCTTTGTTATTCCGTCTGCTATCACCAACACAATTAAAAAACTACAAAGGGATTTCCTTTGGGGGAAAGGTAAGGAGGAAGCAAGCTTTCAGTTGGTTGCTTGGAAAGAGATATGTAAACCGAAATGGAATGGAGGTCTTGCGATAAGAAGAATTCGGGATGTGAATAAAGCTCCTCTTTCAAAATGGCTTTGGCGCTTTGAACATGGAAGGGAAAGCTTGTGGAGACAAGTCATTACTAGTAAATACAGCTTGGCAAGCCCTTGGGAAACAAAGACACCAAATTCCTCTTATGGAGTTAGTTGTTGGAAGGGGATTATGCAAGTTGCGGCAAAACTTAAGGAGGCCATCAAGATGGACATTGGGTTGGGACGGGATACAAGGTTATGGCGAGATAAATGGTGATCTAATCAACCACTTCGGGAAAAAGCTCCTCACATTTATGCTATAACATCTAATAGTGAAGCGATGGTGGCTGATTGTTGGAGGTACCACCATAATGGAGGTTGGAATATTCCTCTTAGGAGGAACCTCAATGATAGGGAGATTGATGAAATGGCTTTTCTTTATGGCTTGGTGGAGAATGTGAAACCTCGAGGCAATGAGAATGATTCATGCAGATGGATGTTGTCCAAAAATGGTGTTTTCATGGTTAGTTCTTGCTCTCTTCTCTTCAGAAATAGAGGAGACCCCTCTTCTCTTTGGAAACGCATTTGGAGCCCAAACACCCCCTCCAAAGCTTTTTTCTTTGCATGGGTGGCATGCAAAGACTGCCTACAATAGACCTCCTCCAAAAGAAAGGAATGATTTTGACTAATATGTGCTCCTTATGCTTAAATGATGAGGAAACCGTCAACCACTTGCTAATTCATTGTCATGTTGCCCAAGTGTGGGAGGAAATCCTAAGAGAGGTAGGAATGGCTTGGGTCTTTCCTAATACTATTGAAGATCTCTTCCAGTGCTAGAAAGTGGAAAGGATTTCTACAAAAGAGAAGATCACATGGGATTTGGTTTGCCCGGCTATTTGCTGGGCAATATGGTTAGAGAGGAATAACCACCGTTTTGAAAACCATGCTCAACCAGCACTGAATGTATATAAGAAAGCAAAGGATTATTTTTGTTTCGCGGGGGCGGGGGGGGGGCAATCTTGTTAGAAACTGTCTTCCCTTGTAAGAACTTGTGGCGGCTGGTTTATTGGGGATATCTTATCCCCTTTTTTAGTTAATAAATCTCTCTTATAAAAAATAAAAAAATAAACAGTCTAAAATCAGGATTTCCTACTAAAGGTCCTATAAGTTTGTACTGTGACAATAAAGCAGCTAATAATATAGCTCATAACCCAGTCGAGCATGACAGGTGAAGCACATAGAATTGGATAGATATTTCATTAATAAAAAATAAAAAACAGTTAGGGATGATTTGTATGCCTTTTGGGACGACTAGGGATCAATTAAAAGATTTGTTTACCAAGGAATTAAATGGCCCTTAGTTTCAAAAGATTGTAGAAAAGCTTGATATGAACAATATCTACGTACCAACTTAACTGGGAGTGTTGGAAAGTAATAGGTATTCCAGTATGTACATGTAAAAAGGTCATTTAAGTCCATATGAATTGTAAGGATATATCCTTTATTATACTTCATAACCGTTAATATATGGTACAACCCATGTATAATACTATTATGTAACCCTTCAGTATATATAGATGAAGTATGTGACATGTAGAGATACACTTTACTGTGGTTTCCTTCGGAAAGGCAAAGGGCCTCTAAATTCACTACTCATATGAAGAGATTTAACGAATTCATAGAAGATTTTGGCCCGGTGGATCCTCCTCTGAAAGGTGTGCAGTACTCTTGGTCCATTAGTCAAAATAGATAAGTCTGTAGACTGTAGTAGAATTGACAGATTTTTGTTTTCTCCTGAATTGATGGATCACCATCCTCCAATTTCTCAAGAAACGCTTCTAAATCCTTCTTCTGACCATGTTCCAATTCTTCTAAGTGTGGGAAAGATGTAGTCGGGTCCGAGACCTTTCAAGTTTGAGACAATGAGGCTGACTATACCAGGCTTCAAAGAGAAAATAAGATCTTGGTGGAACGAAAGCAAAGTGGAAGGCATAGCAAGTTTCATCTTTGGGCAAAAGCTCCTCATGCTCAAAAAGAAGATTACTACATGGAAGAAAGTGGAATTTGGTAAAATGAAAGACAAGAAGAAGAAATGTTTAGAAAAGATCAAGGAGGTCAACCAAAATAGCCAAGGTGCTCCTTTGGAAAAAGCTGATAGGGTAATGCAAGCAGAGGCGAAAGCAGAATATTCCAAGTTATTAAAGACAGAGGAGATCTCGTGGAGACAAAAATCTAGGGCATCATGGCTAAAAGAGGGTGATCGGAATACTCGATTTTTCCATAAGATGGCTTACTTAAGATCATCAATTAATGCGATTCGGAAACTAAAGGTAGGTGAGAGGTGGATTCATGATGAGTCCTCCATTCGTGATGCTACAACAAAGATGGCTTGAGAGGCCCCTTTTAGAGGAGGAGGTTGGTCCTGGAAGCTCTGAAAAGTTTGGAGGAAGATAAAGCCCCGGGTCCAAATGGATTTCCGATTAAATTTTTGAAGGATTGTTGGGATGTAGTAGGGTCAAATGCTTTAGAGGCCTTAAAAGCCTTCTTTTCCAGGGACCAATGGTGCAGGAGCTTAGGTGCCATATTCATCTCTCATCCCAAAGAAAGAAGGTACTTCAAAAATTAAGGATTATAGTCCTATCAGCCTAGTGGGGTGCCTATATAAGTTGTTGTCCAAGATTCTAGCGCTTAGACTTGGGGTCATCCTCCCCCATGTGATCTCAAACTAGTAGAATGCCTTTGTGTTAGGAAGGCAGATTTTGGATTGCTCTCTAGTGGTCAACGAATGCATCGATACAAGAATCAAAGAGGGTACTCCTGGAGTGATTTGCAAAGTAGATCTGGAGAAAGATTATGATCACGTGAATTGGTCCTTCCTAGATAGTGTGTTACAAAAGATAGGGTTTGGTCAGCGTTGGAGGAATTGGATGAAAATTTGTGTATCTTCTCCTTTTTTTATCATGATCAAGGGGTCTCCCAAAGGTTTTTTCAAAGGTAACCGAGGTCTTCGCCAAGGTGACCCTCTTGCACCCTATCTATTAATTCTTGTAGTGGAATCACTAAGTAGGATGGTCTCCGAAAGGTGAAACTTGTGGGATGCTGGATGGGTTTGCCCCTAAAGATGGGGGTTTTAAGATATCTTTCATCCAATTTGCTAATGATTCTCTATTTCTTCTCGACGACAACCCGGAAGCTCTTCAGTGCCAAAGATGCATTCTTCTCATTCTTGAAGCAGTGTCTAGACGGACTGAAAGTTAATTTGAGGAAATCCAAACTATTCCCAATAGGAGAGCTTGCTAATATTGAAGAGATGGCCAGGATCATGGGGTGTGAGGTGGAGGCTCTTCCAACCTCCTACTTGGGCCTCCCTCTGGGTGTCAAAGCTTCTTCTAAATCCATCTGGAATCCGGTCTTGGAAAGGTTAGACAGGAAGCTTTCTAGCTGGAAAGGGAGGTACTTGTCCAAAGGAAGCAAGTTGGTGCTTTTGAGAAGCATCCTCTCAAGTATGCCATCGTACTACTTATCCCTTTATGCAACTCCAAAGTCGGTTTCAAATCTTTTAGAGAAGAAGCAACGAAGTTTTCTATGGCAAGCCGAGCAAGGGACTCGTAAGATCAATTGGGTGAGCCGGAAAGCAATCTGCATGCCTTTGGATCAAGGAGGGTTGAATATAAGACCAATTAGAGCTGTTAATAGAGCTATCTTGAACAAGTGGCTATGGAGGTTTGGTGAAGAAAGACTCTCTGATGTCATAGCTTCTAAATATGAACTCCAAAATGGTTGGGCTAGTAAGCAGCCTAAGGGGTCAATGGGATGTGGTGTTTGGAAGAATATCTACAAGGGGCTGGACACCATGCAATCTCTCATGAAATTCAGGGTCAACAGCAGAGAATTGGTTAAGTTCTGGACTGATTGTTGGTGTTCAAGCATAACTTTATGCAGATTATTCCCCAACCTTTTCCTCCTATCCACTTGCAAAGATGGAACAGTTAAAGATCACATGATCAGGACCCGAGCTCTTTGTTCTAGGGACATGCACCTCAAGAGGAATCTCAATGACTGGAAGATTGATGATATGGGAGCTTTAATGTCGCTGCTGGAGAACTGTAGATTGGGGGACAGGGAAGAGATGGATGAGAGACTTTGGTTGCCAGATGTGACGAATGGTTTCTCTGTTTCATCCTTCTTACATTCTCTTAATGAAGGCAACCCTATAAGATTTCCAGCTGGGTTCATCTGGAACAAAGCTATCCCTTCCAAAATTTCTTTTTTCATGTGGCAGCTCTAGTGGGATCACATTCCAAAGCTAGATAATCTAATCCGTAGAGGAATGATCTCCCCGAATTTCTGTTATATGTGCAGCAATGAAGGAGAATCAGCTATGCATCTTCTTGTTCACTGTAAATCTGGGGCGGCTATTTGGGATTTCTTCCTAGGCCGCTTCCAAGTCCAATGGGTGTCTCCGGTATCTATGAGAATTTTTCTTGATTGTTGGATGCATCAGCCTTTGGAGAAGGTTAATGGGATTGGTAAATTGTGCTGGAAACTAATCCCAGCTGCCGTGTGTTGGACAATCTGGATGGAACGCAACCAGAGGGTGTTCAACGGGGTTTCCTCCTCTCATTCTCAGTTGGTGACTTCAGTTCTTTGCCTGATTTATGATTGGATTTCTATGGACCCGACCTGTTGTCTTGGTCCCTTTAGTGCTTGGGTCTTTGAATGGGACTCCCTAATGTTCTCTCGCTAGGTTTTAGCTTTCAGCAGAATTTTGTTTGTAGCTGGTTCCTCTGCAGCAGTGCACATGCTGCAGCTTTGTATTGTTCTTGCCCTCTCCTTTTTTAGTATATTTACTTTATTTCTCAAAAAAAAATATGTAGAGATACACTTTCCATATGATTTTTCCTACTCATATAATCATATATATTGTCTCTCCACATCCTCTCTTCTTCTTCTGCTTCTTCCTCCTCTAATACCATAGAAACCATAAGTCACATCAATCAAATCCTACAGATTCAATTCCAACTACTGTGTCCACTGATGTAGCCAAAAAGCTATGATTTATTTACCGCACTTCAATAGACAAATGGTTGAAGCTTTAATTTGTAGCATAGCTGTCCATCTCTCTAACCTAAGGTGAAATATTTTAAATTAAAACATTAAATCCTGTCCAAAGCATCAAAGTTTTTTTGTGCGAGAATCTCATGAGATTAATAGCATTCATGTCATCAAATTCTAGCAAAAACTTTAATCACAATCATGTATTTAGTATAATTTGAGGCACCACTTCAATATTCCCATAAAATCCTGATGCTACACAACAGTTCGCAGCTAATACTATACACATAATAGTGACCAAAATAAAGGTAACATTCATGTGAGGCAAATGCTGGACTAATGGCCACAGAAGAGATGGGCTTCCTTATCAAAGAATGAATTATCTGCAACATAATAAACAGACTAATTTTTTTAACTGAATTTTTATTAGCTGCTCTGTAACATGAGAACTTGCTCCAAATTCTAAAAAACAAGAGGCACTTACCAAGTGATTTTGACAAGGAATACCTGTGCAGGGATTTTAAAAAAATGCACTTCAAGTAAAACAAACAGAGAGAATTGCAATCTATCAGGATGGATGACTTTCACATAACAAAACAATAATAGAAATAATAAGATAATAACAGAAGGCAGGAAGCACACCAGGTAAGGTAGTTGACTGTGCGTGAAAACAGGATTAGCAATAGCTATTTCCCCAAGAGCTCTCAGCATCAAAGAGAGATTCTTCTGTACACCCCTAACCTTCTCACGGATGGAGGATTCATCCCTAAGCAGCAACTCACGTGCCTCTTCCTTTGCAGTCTTACCCTTGTCTAGATAAATTAAATAAGTGAAATCAATCATCAAAGATTCATGTAAAGATACCGCAATGAGAAAGTATCACCAGTTTAATATAAAAATGGAAAGAAGACATGCCAGCTTTCTTTGTTGCCTTCCCCACGTCCTTTTTCCCCACACCAGCCACTTCTCTCTTAGCTGTCTCTCTCTGTACAGAATGATTAGATCTACCATTGTCCTAGAGACAGACATAAAATCACCATAGACATCAGCAACAAAACAAAAAACAAAAACAAAAACAAAAAAACAATTATTGGGATTTCTACATGAATGATGCCCTGCTACTTCACTCTATTTAGGTCTATAACTTTGGTTAAAGTATTGAGTCTACATAAGGCCCAGTCTGGTTGCCTTGAATTGTATAGAAAAGAAAAGAAAAGAATAGAACAAAAAAATCCCACGAGAAAAGGAAAGAAAAGAATCATGAGAAAACCAACTTTTCATGGCAACCAGACAACTTTAAAATGATTTTTCACGAAAATTTTGTCATGAGAAAACCCTTCTCAGGGCAACCAGACAGGGCCTAAGAGATTAAATGGATTACCTAATACCAATGAACAAAAACACAAAATCACACATGTTTACAGCTTACCAGGTCCTCTTGATCATCATAAACCCGGAAACGACCCTTTGCATGTTTTGTGTTTTTAAGAGCAACGGACTCTGCAACATAAACACCTTGCTCACTGGAGAGCACTCCTTCTGGAGTATGAAAAATCTGGATAAAATAAAACAATGGAATATTGTCTCAAATAATTATACAAACAATATGCAATACAAGTAAATCAAGAAATAAACTAAGGCATTGTTCTAACAGAAAATACGTGGAACAAAAAAAGAAGCACATAAGGGCAACATCCTAAACACAAGCAGGTAAATTGAAGACATTTCCTCCACAGGACTACAGCTAAACACAAAGCATATATAAAGACAAATAAAATACTCAGAGCTGCCCTTAAATAGATATTCATGAGCACGCCATAAATTATTTCTAGTTCAATGAATCAACCAATCAATCAATCAAAAAAGCCACACCCCAACTATCTGACATTGGCCACACAATTCCAGTTCTGCAGTTCCACTCTATTTAGGGCCATATCTTCAGTTAAGCAGGAGTCATTAAAACCTTTCTCACTACCTCAAGCCATGATTTTTATGCATTGTACTTGTTAATTTTTACTTTTAGAGCCTTCAACAACAACCTAATAACTCTCAGTGGTGCAGTCATTGTTCTTAGTTGCACATGACCAAACCGTCTCACTGACTTCCCACATCTTGCCACCTACTGGGCCTACTCATAAGTTCCCCAAATCCATTTCTAAATATTTTCTAATTATAATGCATATATCATCCCAACAGCACATCTGACATTTAATTATTTTTATATAAAGAAGGTAATTTATTAAGAAGAGAAGAATAAATACGTAGAAAAACAGAGAATGAAGGAAAGAATTTTGAGAAGTGATAAAGGTAGTAATTAAAGAAATAGAAAATAACAATATGGAAACGTATGGAAGAATAAAAGTTTAAACAAATTTTTTGTGCTATTACCTATTAAGAGAGTGGGAGAGAAATTGTAGAATAAATCATAGAAGGGAGTAATTGAATGGGAGAAATTCCAAGAAAGATGATGATGAGAACATGGGAGCAAGGTGGGGCCCACACTTGGCCTTGGTGGGTCCACGTATGAAACGCTTTACAGAAGATGCAATGTTATATGGGTTTAGTAAGGGTCTTATTGGGGGGAGGGGGTAACATTTATTTTATGTGTCCATGTAATAAGGCCAATAGTGCCAAGATTTTGGTGGTTTTGTTTAGAGTAACCCCATTTTTTATGTTTAGCCCATTTTTTCAAAGGCCAAAACTTGCCCTTTTGGCATGACTTTGGTTTCATTAGATAGGTTGTTTAGTTACCTTCTAATGAGACCATGATTGCGCAAATTCGACGTTATTTGGGATAGTTATGACCAAATTACTAAGGGGTCTCAAAAAAAATGGGAATAGTGTTTTTTTATAAAGTCTTTAAGTTTTAGTTGTTCTAAATTTTAGGAAAGTAAGCTTTTAGAAAATTTCATGTTTTATAAAATTTGGCTAGCAAGTTTAGAATCTTTACGAAGTTTCCAATTTTAGAAGGTTTCTAACTGTTAAGGTTGTAAGTCCATTTAAAGGCACCCCTCCCCATAAAAAGTCTTTGTTTTCTCTCTACAAGAGTGGAAATAATTCTTTCTTTCTCCAAGCTAAGGTGCTAAGATTGGAGACCTTGGTTAGTGATTTCCAAGGGATATGAGGTTGGTGATTTCTTCACAAAGTATCTATCTCTTTTTCTCTCTTCTTCTCTTTTTCTCTCTCTTGTTTTTCATCTTTTCCTTCTCTTCTTCCTTTTTCTCTTTCTTTTACATCTTAATTGTTTACTGGTTTTTCTCCATGACTGACACATCTTCTCAAGTGTTTCTTGAAACCCTCTAATACCCAAACCTCTAAATCAGTTTTCCTACCATTTCTAAAATTCTTTGATTTGATCCATCTAATTTTATTAGAATTTCATGAAATTTTAACTGTAGAACTCTTGAACACGTCAAAAACTACACAACAAAAATTAATTTTCTGATGCATCAGAGGGGTATTTTTGGAATTTTTGGAATTTGTCCAAAATTACATAAATACCCTTTTGGGTCCTTTTCCTAATTTTATTCTTCTTTTCTGTTCCTTTTCATTCTACCATTCTATTTCTTGATTTTCCCTATTTTATGGCTACTTGATTGCTTTAAAATTTAATTCTTGAAATATCTTACTTCCGCAATTTGAATCTTATATTTATTTGACCCTCTTGGAATTATTCTACATCAATTTTGGTATATTTCCCTTGTGCTACATGAGATGAACATCTAATAAAGAACAGAGATTTTAGGAGAGAACGTAGAAGAAGAAAAAGAAGAGAGATTCATTTCAAGTAAAGATTTAATTAGAGAAAGAAATTTTAAAAGAGGATATAGAAGCAAGATGATTTGATGTCAATGTGGACACCCCTAATGTAGGGTTGTTGATGTGGATGAGAGAGAAAAGGGGATTGAGGGTTAACCAAAAAAATTAAATGCCATTGATAAATGTATGGGTGGTTTAGAAGAAAAAAAAGTGTTAGAAAACAAGATTTCAATTAATGATTAGGGAAAAAATTTAGGAGAGGGAATATGAGACTTGAACCTACCAAAGGACAGAGCTGCTACTGTGGCACCTCCTTCACTTGCCACATGGGGCTTGAGGCAACTGTATTATTATCAAATATGATTTCGCTAAACTTTTGCAGATATTTTCGGCTAAATTTCACAAATATCGATACCTTAGACGTCAATTCTATAACCCAGGGTAATACCTACCCCAAAAACATTCTCTTGCTAGAATTTAAAAAAATAAATAAAAAGTAACTAAAATCAATTCAATCCATTGTGTGAGTTTAATTTTTACTTACAAAATAATTAAAAATATCATTTGTGATAATTTAAAGTTTTTATAAATTAATGAAAAATAGACATTTTCAATCATAAAACATATATGTATATATAATTGAAACATATTATAATAATATACACATAAATCAGTGATATGTGCTAAGTAAACTATTGCATATCTATCTATCTATCTATCTATCTATCTATCTATATATATATATATATATATATATATATATGAATTTAA
>JAOXJP010234004.1:0-10228 GCA_025762735.1 Platanus orientalis | reverse complement strand
AAAAAAGTGCAATTATCATTTAGCTCAATCTCAACATAGTCACCAAAATCTATCCATAAAAAATAGAGAAAATTGGGTATTTTGGTAAATTCGCATGTTAGGGGGTATTTTGGTAAATTTATTTATATTAACAAATTTCAATTTCAACAAAATTGGTGGTTATATTCTCTTCTCATTTGAAGCTTTTCCTTTGATGTGGATACGAGGAGTCAAGTTTATAAGTTTGCTCATCAAGTCTCGTGCCCACGAATCCAAAGAATTCATTCTTTGTTTTTTTGGCACTACTATTTTTAGTGCCAAAAGAAGTTGTCAGAATGTGAAGTTTGAAGCTATTCTAGGAATTCATTCAGTGTAACTAAACATCATTTTCTCCTTTTCTTGATTTTTTTGGAACTAAAAATAGTTAAAATGTGTTCTTTGAAAGGTTCCCAAATGGACCCTTAGTGTCTAATATAAACAAAACTTTGTTTTGCGAACCCATGGGTAATGGAGTTCCATGCTGCTCTCTAGTCTCTAAATCCAATAAAATTATTTTGGAGGGTGATGCACTCAATATACCATGATGCAAAACGATAATTAAAATTAAGGGGTAGATTTAATGCATTTTCTTTTACCAAAAAATAGAAAATTCCATTTAAAGAGAATGGTTGTTTTAATAGGATCATTTGGGTCCACTGCCGCATCACAATCCATTGGAATTGCTGCCCATGGGATCTGAAACCCAAACCTTTCCCTTATCTAGAAAGGCACCAATGAGAGAATATATATTAAAAAGATATTTTCACGTCCTTCATGTTCCTTTTTATTTTGGTTGAATGTGTTTGATCCTCTCCCTATAAATAACTTAACACTATCAGATGATAATGAATTTCAGTAATAGCAGAACCACACACAATAAGACCATTATATACACCACAAGTAACATAAATAATTCTGTCATTTTCATTTGGAAGAAAATGTTATGTGATGAAAAAGTATTTGTAGTGTATATGGTGAATCTTAAGCTGACATGTGTTGTGTTTGGGGTTAAAAACGTCCAGAAAAGTGTTCAAACCAAAAAGTTGGTGTTCAAGAAGAGACATCAAATTCAAAAATCCATCATGTGTCAATCAATGCATGATTATAGAGGTCTGTATCAACATAGACAATCATTCTCCTTTTTATTTCTCAAATATTTGATGTATAAAATGTTAACCAAAATTTATGGTTGGTGTTGTATGTTGGCGTACCAGTACCACATGGAAACGAATAGATCTATTGTTTGACCCTAGGCGCCAAATCAAACAGAATGTATGAAAGAATTCAAAGGAAATTTTTTCCACAAGATTTGTTTGGCCACCTTTATATCTTTCAGGTGATTACAAGGGGGAAGGTTCTTCCCTCTATAGGTAATTTTTTGTCTTGGAATCAAGGACTTTACAATTTTACTAAAATTACACTAAGGCAATAACTTAATGATAAAGAAAGAGTTTAAAATAAATTTATAGGCATTCATATCCCAATTATGTAATGCATACGGTCACAAAGTCATTTCCACATAAACAAAATGAAAATGATCCATTGATGAAAAACCATGAACAAAGAGATTGAATAAAAAAAAGTGATTAAATTGCTAATAAAAGGTTTACAGGGTATTTGACTAAGAAAATCAGACTAAGTACAATGCTCATAAAAGACTGACATAAGCAAAGTTGTGTTGGTGTGTGACATTTGCTTTGAACCCCAGGATCTCTATTTATAGAGTTCTGGTTCAATTACGGTATTTGTATAGATATCATCTTCTGATTTCTTTCATTTCTTTGTAACTTCTTCTATTATATTTCATTTGTCACATAAGTAATAACTGATTTTCCTTCTCTTTCCTTCCGTTTGGGAATGCCAAGTGTTTATAACCACTTTGGAACTTCTCTTTCCATCTTTTTCTTCTACTTGTCCTTTATTTAAAATTTGAATTTTACTTGTAGTAGAATCTTTTAACCATAATTACCATGCCACCTCTCTTAAAATCTCTAACCACGTGGCCTCTTACTGGCCATACATTATGGCAGAAATTTTATGGTGTAAACATGAAGTGTTCGAGAAAACTCACCCTCTTGACTCAATTCTCCCCATGCTCAAGGAACCTAAGCAGAGTTCTCTACATCGCCATCCTCAAGGTGAAACTTTCACCCCTCCTAATAGAAAGAAAAACCCATACCCCCATTTCTTGTTAGAACTTAGAACTCGAAGGGCCAGTGATGAGATTCCTTAACGAATCTCAACAAGAAAAGTACCACTAGATGGAAGTCATTATCTTTGGTTGGTAGCAAAAAAAAGAAAAAAACTCTTGGACTAACGACTAGTTGGCACTGCAATCACTGACTGACCAAAGAATCATATAACCCAGCATAATGAGTCAGGCGTTAGGAAAGAACTAGCTAGGTGTTAGCCCTATATGATTGAGCAATTGACAGATGAAGAGGGGAAGGGAGAAATGGATGCCAATGGAAAATATATATTTGTACTAGCAGACCTAGTATGCTATTGGGTTGTATTCGCACTCTTCTACCAGAGGAACCCTCAGTGGGGCCCCCTTCGGAATCTCATTAAGTTCATGAAGGCGAACTAGGCGAGACTCGAACATGGTCGAATGGAAAGTCTTGACCCAGGAGGATTCCCTAGCAACTTTGGTTCACCGAGTTAAAGGATGAGAAGATTGAGCCTAGTCAGGGGAATCATCCTGAACCTGGGAATTGCTAACTACCTCCATTCAGTTGGAGGCCTCGCTAGGAAGATTAGTAGAGTCCATTCTGCCCAAGATATATATCACTTCAGGTGATAGACCAAGAAAAGTTTGAAATTCAAAAAAAATGTGGGATAGGAAAGAGAGATCACAAGACAAAACACTTAGGCCGGAAGATTCCTGCTAAACCCAAAGAAAGGTGTAGAGGTGAACCAGATGGCACACAAAGGGCACGTCGATAGGATCCAACGTCATCAGAGAAAAAATGAAGAAGAGGGAGGCCCTTAACCCAAAGTGACAAAAATAAGGAGGAAGGATGAGTATAAAGAGGCTGAAAAAAGTGGCTTACTAGTGCTAGAAGAAACCGATTGGAAAATATGCCTTCACTGGAGAAGGAGGAACCCACATAAAACAACAAAAGGAATCAGAGAAGATATGTGCAGAGCACCATCGAGACGAGAGGCAAAAAATCAGAAAGGAACAAATGAGAAGATGTATTTGAAAGGTGAAATGCCTCAACCCACCCAAGCCTAATCATAAGTCCTGTATTTGATCCTAACCAACCATTTACAAAATAAGTAATTGTAATTGTCTGACGTGGATTATTGCAAACAACCATGGTAAGTAAAGAAATAGAGGTAACTAACACAATACCGATGGTGTAATTATTGCGTCCTGCCATTCCTTGAGAACAATAACTGTCAAATACAAATAGGTGGAGATGTTTCCCCTTCCGAGCTTCGGATCAGATTCCCTTCAGTGGGGTTATGCCTGGCTAAAAAATGGCGGCGTGACTGATAGGGTTGGTCTATCTAGTTGGCTCGGAACAGATTAACAGGATAGTTCGGCACAATAGAGGACCAAACTAACCTAAAAACAAAGCTTCCACCCATCTGGAGAGCAAGTATAACCACTGCAAGCACTATCATGTTGATATAACCTACTTAGGTCATCAAAGATGACCTGATCTCTACAAAGGAACTACTAAGACCTAATGGGTCTTGATACTCGTCTTGATATGATTATCCTAGTGGTCACATTGACATGGTCCAATGGGACTGACCCATGCGACTAGTTAGATTAGAAGGGAATACCATAACAGAAAAATACTTGGTAGCATAAGTCTGATCTAGGTACAAGTGGCAAAGACAAGTATGCCGTAAAACAGATAAATGTCAAAGTCAGCATATAAGATCATTTCCAAGATACTAGTCGCCGATAACGTTGGAAGGCCAATCCCAAGATACCAACATATAATTAAGCAATAATACATATATTCACAACAGCTAAGGGCTCATAAGGCAATCCCAAGAAAAATGCTCCCTCCTCTTCTACACAAGGAATATGCACAGAATTGCAAAGGTACGAGGAAAAAATCCTAAAAACATCAATTATTGCCACCATTATTTTGAAAAAGCTAACTTTGGTATCGGAGGGACTTAGGCCAGCATTGGTAACCACCCTTGAGTTTTTTTCATTGTTTGTGTTTGCAAGAGCTTGAAGATCTTGACAGCCATGCGATCATTTGAGGAGCATATTCTATGCATCATCATCTAGACCTATTTTTAGACCTATAGTATGCCTTTTGTCCAATTGAGCACAAGCCCAACTTGTATTAGTTGGAGCATAATTACCAGAAACCTTACCTTTTCTCACATGAATAAATGTTTATAAAGAAACATGCTTATGGGCATTTAAACAGGATATATAAATTGTTCGATTTAGGGGGTATTTTTTTATTTGTTTATGCTCCTTGCATTTCCTTCCCAGAGATTATGACCTTTAGGTCTACCTTACCGCCAAGCACAGATGTTGGATCATGTGCATCTCGCCAGAAAGCTTGCAATAATACATCTACTCATGTCTGGTGGGACCTGTTTCACCCATCTGACGATGTGAATGCCGTCCTGGCAGACAATGCGTGGTCTGGCCTGCATATTGTTAATGTTGGTACCTATTTGTAAAGCGGGATAAAAAGCCAATTCAATGAAAGTGCTTCCTTTTACCAAAAAAAAACAGTAAGAGTGCTTGCCCAGTGATGGAGCACTTCTGTTCTCCCAGTTCATCATCAAATTGGAATCCATTATCCATGCACGATCTTGTGTTGTCATGGATTCCAAACCAAAGATAAAATTGTATTTTCATTGAATCATTGCTCATTTGTAAACCTGCAATCCCATTGGACCATTTATAATTTTTATTCACCAACTGTTATTGGAAACTAAATATTTAATAGCATAGTGACATTATGTGATGACTTTTCTAGGAGTCCTTAGTAACGTGTCAAACAGTAACTGCGAAAAACCCAATTTTTTTTTTTTTTTCTTTCAACGTTTTCTTACTAAGTTCTGTATTCTAAATAAACAACCCTATCAAACATTTAATAAAACAGTATTTTTTTTTTGTATAAAATAGATACTTACTTCAAAAGCTAATTACTGAATTATCTACTATCTATATGTGTAAAGCTTAAACCAAAAGAATCTACTTTTGGGAGAGAGTTTTTTTTTTTTTTTTGGGTAACTTAAAGGGATTTTCAATTTATATATAAACAAAGGTTTTTCAGTAAGTGTATATTTTTGTCCTCTCGTTACTCGGGAAGCTTCCATGATGGTGCACAGTGCAAGTTCTCACTTGTTTTCATTCCATTCTTCCCGCTTTGACTCCAGCTTATATTCCCATCAGCTGAATTCAAATGTTCGGATATAGCATTTAGGTAGTGATCTATGCTTCCCTTCCTTTTTTTTCTGTCAAATAGAATCTGTGCTTCCCTTCACTGACTAAAGAAGGCCAGAGTAACCACTTATTATAAGAAAGTAATAATACAAAACTCAACTGTAGTTCCTAACTCCTAGATTCAGTGAATGAAGATATTGGCAGTAGTAAAAATGCCTACAAAGCTAGAAATCTTTCTACCTGCATACAGCTAGAGTTTGATGCCTTCCAGAAACCCGTAACATATTTTCCTGCAAGATCTATCCGGCTGAATGTCACTGCAAACAATGTGAGAGATTTAAAGTAACCAGCCCTAGCTTTTTTTTTTTTTGGTTATAATTAATAGTCCTAGCTTAATATAGTTGATTGTTTGAGAGTCTTTAAGAATGTGAAACGTTTTTTGGGCCAGGTTGAACAGTCAAGAGTTTGTTGAAAGCCGCCCTCAAAATCCTTATTTACATACCATTTATCTTCTTCTAATAATTCAAGCTTCCTACACCCTTGATGCTGAAAATTCTGTTATGACCACTGAAATGTGCGTCAAATCCCCTATTTATCTCACCAGTCCCATGTATGAGTTATTGAGAGATTCCTTTTTTTTTTTTTTAATTCATATGAAACACAACTTTGACATGTGCCTATGCAGATGCCAAAATTTGTTTCAAATATATAAAGTTCAAACAAGTCTATTAATTAAATTATCTCAAATATATTGGAGATGAGTAGCTATACTATATCCTAATATTGTACCCAGATTCCCCTTGTTCTAGCTGGCAACTTGGGAACTTCCAGAAAATTTCATATTAATAAAAAATTGTTGGCTGTTCTCTTAAAGAAACTGAACAATGTAAAAACCACATAATTTCAGAAGATCAAACACATAATAAGACTGTTGATGAGACCAAAACACACAACAAGCTCAAGCTTGATGAGACCATATGTGAAACTTTAATGAATTCGTCGAGGAGTGGGGTTTGTTTGACCTGCCTATGACCGGTGCCCTGTTCATTTGGATTAATAACCAATCCAATAGAGTGAGTAGTCGTCTGGACCGATTTCTATTTACGGCTGATTGGATGGAACATGCTTCCTTATCTCAAGAGGCTTTTCTGGTTCACTTGTAGTTAAGATCTGTTTGACTATTCTCATCTGGAAACTGAGGATTTGAGTAACTAAAGTACAAAAGAAGCTTAGCTACACCACCATAGTCGTATGTCTTGTCCTTGTGCATTAAACGTAGTTTGTACCAAAAGAACATAAAACTTGGAAAATAGATGATGCGTTGCCATAGTATACAGAAATGCATATGACCATATTCACAAGGCTTTCTCACCCTTGGCAAAAAATTGGGTTAACAGGTGCAATTGCAATTGCACCTTCTGCATTGGCTCAAACCCATAAAAGCCGTCAGTTTAAGATGTAAGTGTAAGAAAGCATACGTACTGGAAAACCAAGCTCGTAAATTGACACAAGTGTAAGAAAGCAAACCATCTTCTGGTTAGTAAAATCCCCGCAGATAGATCAGAAAACCAAAAGAGAAAAATCATAGGTATTGAAGAAGAAAGAACCCAACATCCTGAAGTATTGGTCCTGGTAACATCCTGAAGAGAAAAGAGTTGCAAGTAGTTGAACGTACCACTGTAACAGAATTGCCCACTTTATGACACATTTTCAAAGCACAGTAGAGATGCTATGAAGTCACAACTTTGCGTTGATCTTCCAAGTAAACATAAGAGATCAGCAGAATTGAGATTAATGTTTATAATAAGCTTTTCAGGCTTAAAGTATCCTAAGAAAATCTATCATTGTCTGAGTTGTAGTTTGTGGCTTTTTTATGAACTAATCATGTCCTTAAGTGCATTTGAACTAGAGGATTAAGCCACCAATATTGGACCCAATATCACTAATAACAAAATACCAAAATGATACATACCTGCATACACAGGGCAGCCTCTAGAGTATGTCTTATGCATGACAAATACAACCGCAACGTGTTTGCAATTCGTGCCTACCAGTTCAAGTCGTGCATACCAGTTTATTTCCACAAATACAAATACTGGTGCTGGAATTTGCAAGTACTTGGACACAAAATTGCATAAAATAGACACGTTCATCCACATACACAATCTGGTCATAACAAAGATAACAAAGGAGAAAGACATGCTCTAGACCAAATACACTAAATTCATTCAAAACCCATCCACAATGTTAAGTTAGGCATAGTTTCTTAACAATCCAAACAAAAATAAAAACATAAGTATCTTATCAATTTCGTACAATTAACACAATTACTATTACAATCAGAATATAAATTATATGTTTAAAATTCTGCAACTTTGGCTTCCCAATCAAGACATCTTATTTCAACATTGAAATCTCATGTGTCAATGGTTTCAACATTAAAACTTCATGCTTTAATGTAAAAATTTCTTCTTTGAAACACAACAAATCCTCATTCATACACGTTATCTCCATATTTGATGCCCTTCTTTCATAACTCCTTGATCCTTTGTCCCCATCAAACTCGTCACACAACATCACAAATTGATGACATTTCCTTGTATTTTGTATTCAACAAATAAACACAATTAAAAGATAAATGACTTATTATATTCAATTTGAATTGTATGTATAAGGATGTTAATGACTTACATTTACCATACCCCCATGATATTGATAAAAATCTCTCCCTAGATTGATTTCAGTATTGGACATCTTTATCAAGTAAGGATCACATCCTTTGGGACATCTGTACATTGGCTAACTAGTACGGTTTCTTGATAATGTCATTCTACAAAAACTTAGAACTGGAATTTCAATGGCATTTAAAAAATAAAAGAACTTAAAAAAAACAAATGAGAAGATAATTTCATCCAAATAACACACAATATGTGCAAAACATGAACATAAAATAAGCAATACAATGAAAACGCATACACCGTCAACCAAATCATTTTTGGGTTCTTACTTAACCATGAAACCTGAATTGCAATGTGAATGGTTGTTGAAACTGATGTAAACCCTTTAATGTCTTTTCCAAAAAAGAAGAAAAGCTATGAAAAACTCCTTGGAAGAAGAATGCAAACATTGATTTGGAGAAAAAGAAAGAAAAATGACCTTGAAAAAACCCTTAAATAACCAGCCGTTAAATAACATAGTACAACCAGCATCCTTAGTAAAGAATTTTGCAATTGGTCAGCTCAGCCCGCAGTACAACCACAACCAAATCAGGTGCAAATAGAGATGTTCAAAAAACAAGAACTACTAGCCTTCTATTAAGTTGTTAAATTTTTTTCATATAATTGATGTCAAGAAATGTGGTACATACATTTCACCCCAAAATTTGTCCAAAAAAAGATGATTCAAAGATTGGAACAAAAATCTATTCATATATTTATTATCCTAATAATCCCATCATTTAGATATTTCAATTCTATTTGTTGGGTCCATGAACTACAATCAACAAAGGGTAAGGGTGTCAATTGAGCAAAGTTGGCTTAAAGCCCAACATGTCCGACCTGAAAAATAGTCAAGCTGAGATGAGCTTGGGCCCAAATTTTTATTTAGGTGAGTTCGAGTAGATTCACTTTCAGCCTGGCCTGGCCCGACTTGCCCAGCTCGCTACCGGTATAGCTTAGCCCAACAGATGTAGGATAGTTTTGGGCCCATTATAACCCCAAATTTAACTAATTAAGTATATTTTCAAAGTATTAGAGATACTAAAGATCCATTATCAGCCCAAATTTTAAAATGAACTTTAATAATCAATTTTTTTTAAAGGACTTTAAGTTTGGGCTGACCCAAATTCAGCTCGAAGCCCATGATTTTAGAATGGACTAAATTCGGGCTCGGACTGAGTTTAGACCCATATTAATAAGTTCTGGTAGATTTCGGCCCAGCCCAGCCCGATCCGATTGACAACCCTAACAAAGAGACCAATGCATCGGAAAACAACTTATGATTATACGACCTACAAGAGGGCATCCTGTATTGCTGAATAGATCACCCACTAGATAAAAAAAGAACTCCATTTGTAAGATGTCTAACGAAAGCCCAAAAGTATTCATGATAAAAAAAATTGAACAGCTGAAAAATTACCAGAGAATATGGACCCTTCTTATGATGTTTAGATGTGCAATAGAGTGGAAATGAGATTAATGAAAACCACACTTTTCTTTTAAAATTTATATGCTAAGTGTAGGTTTATCAAAACACAATATGTCAGAGAGAATAACGTAAAATAGGATTTAAAAAAAAAAAAGAAGAAGTATCGATACTAACTCACCTAATAAATTTATTTTATTGATGCTTCAATTGAAGTTTAATTAATATATCTAAAAAGAAAAGATTTCTTCAAAAACTCATGCACTAGCTCTGCACCACCAGGAGGGTTGGAACTATTAACCACAAGTTGAGCACAATGAAATTTAGAGAATGAAATAGATCAAGGGGTATAACTAAAGAAACACAACTACAAGCATTCAAAATACGAACTCCCAAGTACTTTACTAATTAGTTACCCTATTAAATCTGATTTTTTAACATATGTTGTCCCAAATACAGAAGGAAAATGCCAAGCTTGCCTGACTTCTACAGTAAAAGTCTGTTAGTCGCATACATGGATTACATGAGAAAGATTTTGATGTAGAACAGATGTCACAAGAAGTTTTGTGAGTTACACACAAGAAAAGGAAAAGCTCTTGTAGAAATCATGAGTCCCGAGAATGGAATTGCGTGAAATTTGGTGAGCTTAAGAGAAATTTTGCGAGGATCAAAACTCACGTTGTGAGC
>JAOXJP010234003.1:0-10228 GCA_025762735.1 Platanus orientalis | reverse complement strand
GGCCTATGTCATTGGGTCACGTGAACTCCTTGCCTCTCCCATGCACCAGGTAAATTAGGTTTTTTATGCTTGGGGCAAGTAGCCAGAAGGGGGTGTGCTTCAATTGATTCTCAATCTTAGAATTGAACAAATCCTATGATTTACTCAAGATTCTCAATTTAGGAAGGGATTGAGAATTGTGTACCAACATGGTATAACTTTTTAGCTTAAAAAGTCTCAACTTTAAAGAGAGGGCGGTTAAATTCCGGAAACACAAAATAATAAATGACTGACTGGCCTTGACAAGTCATTCAAGTACAATATTAATCAATAGTGTAACTTTGGATATTCCCTTGATCAATAGGGAAAAGATGGAAGCCTTCCACTTGCTCTACCAAACAATTCACATGGGTTTTTGGTTTCATGGCTAAAAATGAAGCTATATGTTAAGTAGCACAAGGTAGAGATTCATTGCATATCATTGATCTAGGAATGAAACATGCCATTCGATGGCCTTCTTTGATCATGACTCTAGCTTCCAGGCCTGAGGTTTTTATCCATGAACTATTGTTTATCTTTTTTTTCAAACCTAATCAGCCCAACCTCCTTTCTTTTCCCCAAGATGCCCCTATTAATTCAATGATTAGGTAAATGAGAAAACTTAATTGAAAAAAAAATCCAAATAACTAAGAAAAATCATAGAAAAGAGAAAGGATAATAAAGGTTAATACTACAGGAACTATGAAAGAACAGTGTAATACCCCGCAATGCATTGGAAGGGTAAAAATGTAATTAATCGATGCATAATTTAGAGTTTCTAGAGAAAGTTATGATCGTTTTATCATGAGGTGTCTATGCTGAAAAATTCCATACACACCACTTTTGACAGGTCAGGAGGATGGGTTTAAGCCCTTGGGTTATTTCATGACCGGTCTCCAACCCTTTAATCGATTAGGAATTCTAGGGGGAAAGTATAGAAATTAAGTGGCATTCCCTGATTTGACTTCCACTCATGTGGGATCTTGTTTGTAACGAAATATAATCACTCTATGACCTCTTTGAGTCCATTAGACCACTTAGAATATAGAAAGGAAGACGTAGAGAGAAAGAATTGGGAGATTTGAGAGGAAAGAGGAGAAATTCTTCCTCAATTTAGTACGTGCTACCCATTCTTGAGAAATTTTGCTAGATTAGATGATTTTTTCTCTTAATCTTTTTAGATTCATTTGTTTGATGATAGATTTACATTAATATTACAGAAAAATGAGATTTAAGAAAGTGAAGTAAAGAAAATTTGACAAGAGGTTAAGGAATTGAAAAGTTGGGTGAAAAGTAATTTTGCTTACTATGGGTGATGTAATGTATTTTCCTTATATGATTTACAGATTTTGTGATGCTACCTTTAGAATCTATCGAGTTATTAGAAATATTTGCTTTCAAGTCATTGAACCATGCTAGACCTATGGATTTAAGCTTACTTTGTTAGAGATTATGCTCCCTATGCTTAGTATAATCCCTTTTCTTCTTGGAACTTCTAAAAATTATGTATATACATGCTTGAAACCATTGAATCTTATTTGATTTTTAGATCTACACCTATTTTGTGGAAGATTATTGTTCTTAGACATTGTGTGAACTGATTTCTTTCATCGAATACTTTAGATCATGTGAAATTTAATTTGACTCATGTGATTCCTTTGAAAATCTATGTGAAATTGTGAATTTTTCAAGATCTACACTATTAATGATCAAATTGATTGACAATCTTCCTTTTACTTTTGTTTGGAACACTAGAAGTGATATTCGGTTGATCTTTACCCTTAGATCCATTGGAAAACCATTTGAATTTCTGTAAGTTTGTATTGAACTCTATGGTGCTAGTGAACTCTATACTCCCTATGTGATTATATGAACCATGTAAACCCATTGAATCTGAATTACATGCTTTAAACCATCTTTGTATACAAAATCTCAACTAATTATTGTGAATACGGTCTTATGAACATCGAATCATGTACTAACATTGAATCTAAGTAAATTATATACCTTTGAAATGATTGAATCATGTCAATGTTATGCCTATGTTCGCTTCACACGTTATAGAAACATTCCGATTATCGGAAACATGTGAACCTTCGAACTTATTGATGTGAACCTTATTGGACTTTGAACCTTTGACCCATCTTGGGCCGTGTCACAATGATAAGGGTGACCATTGACTATTTAAGCATTGTTACCGGGCTAAGTGTGACCATCGACTATTTGAGCCTTGTTAGCAGACTAAGCATGCCCTTTGACTCTTTGAACCCACTCACAAGGTTAACTGTGAAAAAGTGCTCCAGACCATACTCTTTGGTTACACGAATATCGACCCTACTTCTAGGGACTACTTCTGGGGATTATCAGGAGATCTGGACTCTACCCTTTGGCTTACAAGAAGGATATTGGCTCTACTCTTAGGGATTGGCAAGAGATTTGGACCTTACTCGTGGGGTTGACAAGAGTATACGGATACTTCACTTTGAACCCTTGGAACATTGAACTTTGAACACTTCGAATCATTGAACTTTAAACACTTTGAATCATTAAACATCGGATCCTTTGAAACTAACATATATTATTGAACTCATAGACTTTGATATTTGTATTGAATTACTTATTTGGGCACCGATTCTTATTCGGTATTTAGCATTTAACTCCAAATTGTGAAATCAAAATTCTTTCTTCGAATTTAGCACACTTTATTGGACCTTCGACTTTAGTTTAATATCTGATTATTGTTTAATTTGTACTAGCATGATTATGTTTATTACTTCGATCTTTGTTTAGTTCCATATTGATTTTGGACTTGCTAGTATTTAGATTATGCTTTTGCCTCATATTTCTTATAGTTAGTACGATTGCTTACAAATTGGGACTAACCTAACTGTATTGTTTTTCAAACTGAATGTGGTTGTAGGTCTTCTATTCTAAAGACTTGCTACAATGTTTCTAGTTTTCTTTTCATTCATCTATTGTTGTCATTAAGACATACATTGGTCCATTTTCGTTATATATTATAGAGGAATTGTATAGTTTCCCTTCGGATTATGTTTGGGTGAAAGGGCATCCTTTGATTAATTGTTTAGATCATTAATACATTGTACTCTTTGGAGCTTTATAGTAGATTCCTTTCCGTTGTATGTTTATTGATATGATTACATTGTTATTGGATTATTTTGCTGTGGCTTATTAGATTCTTGTGGACATGTGAATATTGTATCGCTTCCGCTAATTGAACTCAGTCAATGTAAGACTATTGGAACCTAAGACTATTAAGGACTATGGATATTGGGTTGTGATCATTGGATTGTAATGTAACAATCCAAATATGGGGCGCTTACGAATCCCATATCCGAGTCCAAGTTCCGGGGCATTACAAACAGTCCATCTCAATTTTAGGCTTATATTTATGTGTGAAGATAGTTGACTAGTTGAGAATCTTTGCTTTACGTTTCCTCTTCTTCTTCTTCAATCTTCAATTTTTTTTTTTTAAGGATTTCTTAATATTTGGGGTATTTGAAAAAGAAAAAAAAAACAAGAAAAGAAAACAGAAGAAACGAAGTTAAAGAAAGTTTATGGGCTTATTATAATTAGAGTTTGTAAAACTATTTTAGAAACAATTTTTTTTGGAGCAAATGTTGTGGCCAAAATTGATATGACCATGTGAGATAGAGACATGTGATGTGTTTGTGAATTTGGTGCCTATTTTTTGACACCTGCTTTTTGAAATGAATATTTTTTTAGCCCTTTTAACCCTATAATACCACACATCAGCCTGTGGTGTGGTCACAAAAAATTTGCGTCACATTTTTTCTTGTAAAGAATTTGGGGTTTGTAAGAAAATGGGCAGTTCATAAAAAAATGGAATCAGTCGCAAAAATTAACCTACTTTTAGTGTAGTATGATTATAAGGATCTATAGAACCATAAAGATGTCTAGTTTTGGTATAACTGGATTGTGCACAAGATTGAGAATCAATTTTAGAAGATGGCCAACATGGTTCACCCCGATATGTCTCACAGATATAACTTTTTAGCTTAATAAGAAGATGGCCAACATGGTTCAGATTGGAATCTCCTACGATCCCTCCAATTCAAAGTTTAGGTGGGCCCTTAGGCCCCTGAAGCTAGAGTCCTTATCAAAGAAGGCCATTGGAGGGCATGTTTCATTCCTATATCAAAAGTATGCAAAGAATCCCTACCTTGTGCCACTAGACATATAGCTTCATTTGCAGACATAAAATCAAAAGCAATGTAATGAATTGTTTGGTAGAGCAAGTGGAAGGCTTCTATCTTCTCTTCCCTATTGATCAAGGGAATATCCAGAGTTACACTAGTGATTAATATCGTACTTGAGTGACCTGCTGAGGCTGGTGAGTCATTTATTATTTTGTGTTGTTTGTAATTCAACCACCCTCTCTTTCAAGTTGAGATTTTTTAAGCTAAAAAGTTATAACATATTACCATGTTGGTACACAGTTCTCAGTCCCTTCCTAGATTGAGAATCTTGTACAAATCATAGGATTTGTTCAATTCTAAGATTGAGAATCAATCTAACAAGATGGTCATCATTATTCACCCTATACAAGAAAACACTCCACAATGAAACCTATTTGTATGCAATTCTCGGTCTCACAAATACGTCTGTCGACACTGAAAACATTGAGAATCACTCTAAGAACATAACCAACATGGTTCACCCCAACAAGTGTGCCTTGGAACTCATAATTGATCCATTATGGGCGTCACCTTTGAATCTATGTGCTCTTGTTGTACCCCATTCAATGTCTCAAACTTCACTAACTTCATCATTATCTCGAGCAACTCCAGGTTGTGCACTTAAGTTTGGAATTGGGGCGTGTCCCAGATGCAGTAGGCCGTGTAAATATGAAAGTGACAAACACCCATCTATGAACTACAGTGATTGCAAACGAAAATATGTTTTAAGGACTTCGTCAGGCCGATCAACTCAAATGTCGTTATCTCAAATAGATTCCAGTGTGTCGTCATCGGCTGGCTTCCACTACTTTTAAAGTCAGTAGTAAGTCTTAAACAATGTATGGGATGAGAGAATGATGCGGACATCATGACTGAGATGATGATTGGGCCATGCTAACAGCTACTTTAGTTATTCTATTTTTTTTTTTTTTATGTTATTGGTGTCTCTTGTAAGGGAAGGCACATAATTTTGAGGGTAGCTTAGTCTTGTATGTTTATTTGAGGATTTCTTATGTCTTTTATTTTAGATAGGGGTAATTTTGATATGTAATTGGGCATAGGGGGGTATTCTAGTCAGTAATGGTTTTATGTGTAATAACCTAGCCATGATAGGCTATAAAAGAGCCACACGACCAACACTTTACTTATGATGAATAAGATTGAAATTTAGCTCTCTCGTTTTGGAGTCTTCTTCCTATTGCTTGCCTGCAAGTTGAAGAACCATAAAACCCTGGAATGGGTGTAGGTTTAGCCTAGTTTAACGGTAGTTTACAGGAGACGAAGACTCAGGTGATTGACAGAAAAATGAAGATGAACCTATGGAGCCGAAGGAGATTTGAGTTTGTCCATAAGCAGGCATAGGGGCAGTCAGGGGGAATTTTGGTGGCCTAGGATTTGAAGGTGTTAGAAGCTATTGATTTGTTGGTTGGGGACTATTCAGTCTCGGTGAAGTGTAGGAACAAGGAAGATGATCGGATTTGGGCTTTCTCTGCAGTATACGGTCCGTGTGAGCATTCTGAGTGGGAGATTAAGGGAGGAGCTCAGTGGAGTTTGGGAGATGTGGTAGGTTCCGTGGTGTGCTGGGGGGGGGATTTTAATGTGGCCAGGTTCCCTAATGAGAGACTGGGTGCCTGTAGGATGACAAACCATATGAGATGGTTTAATAGTATGATTCAGGAGCTACACTTGGTAGATTTACCTTTGAGGGGAGCTACTACCTACACAGGTTCTATGAGTAGTCGGTTGGATCGGTTTTTGATATCTACATATTGGTTGGATATCGGCCCAATGTATTTACAGGAGGCTCTCCCTTGCTCGGCTTCTGATCATATTCCGATAGTGCTCCGTCCATTTTCGGTGTCTTCTGTCCCGTGCCCGTTTCGATTTGAGATTATGTGGTTGGAAGTCCCAGGTTTTATGGACAAGATAAAACAATGGTGGTAAGAATGTGAGGTGGAGGGTTCAGCTAGTTTCAAATTTTCTTACAAGTTGAAGTTTCTCGAAGAGAAAATTGTAAGATGGAAAAAGGAAGAATTTGGAGGGCTTCAATCCAGGAAGTTCAAATGCTTGCAAGGATTGAATCCTTGAAGGTGGGTGACATGGAGGGGGTGTTAGAGGAGGAGGAGAGAGCTGATCTTATGAAATCAGAGCACGAATTTCAAAGAGTCCTTAGAATGAAGGAAATTTCTTGGAGACAGAAATCCAGGGTTGCATGGCTCAAGGAAGGGGATCAGAATACAAAATATTTTCATAAGATGGCTAGTTGGAGAGGGGTTGCTAATTGTATGACCAGACTCAAAGTAGAAGGGGAATGGTTGTATGATCAAGATCAAATTAGTGAGGCAGTGAAGAATTATTATAATAAATTATACACAGATCCAATGCCAGTGCGTCCAGTTCTAGAGGGAGTAGGATTTGATTGTATAAGTCTTGATCAAAGCAAATGGATGGAGAGACCTTTTTGTGAGGAGGTATTGGTAGCTCTCAAAGGAATGGAGGACAAGTTGTCAGGGCCGAATGGGTTCCCAACCAAGTTCCTTATTTCTTGTTGGGGAGTGGTGGGGAAGGATGTCTTGGTGGTCTTTATGGATTTTTAGTCCAAGGATAAATGGTGCAAAAGCCTGAGTGCAACTTTCATTTCTTTGAACCCAAAAAAAGGAGCAGTGGAGTTGAAAGATTTTAGACCTATTAGCCTGGTGGGGTGTATGTACAAAGTATTGGCTAAGACGCTGGCTAATCGGCTCAAGTCAGCGTTAGTGGACATTATTCTGAGTCTCAGCATGTGTTTCTGCCGGGAGGACAATTGATAGATTGCTCTCTCTTGGCAAATGAAAACATTGATGCTATGTTGAAAGTTGGCTGGGAGGGGGTTGTTTGTAAGGTAGATATGGAAAAAGCGTATGATCACGTGAACTGGGGCTATGTGGATTAGGTTTTGGACCAAATGGGCTTCGGGATCAAATGGAGAAATTGGATGAAGATTTGTATTTCGTCTCCATCTTTCTTGGTCTTGGTGAATGGTCATCCGAAAGGCTTTTTCAAGGACAATCGAGGGCTTAGGCAAGGCAACCCTTTATCTCCATACTTGTTTATCATAGTAGCAGATTTTTTGGGTCGCATGGCTACAAAAGAAGAAATGGTGGGGCTCGTGCACGGGTTTCCTATAAGGGGAGGGTTGACGGTGCCTTTTCTCCAATTTGCGGATGACTCTATTTTCATGGTGAAAGCAGAGCTGGAAGACCTACAAAACTTGAGATGTTTATTGCTTATTATGGAAACAACAACAAGTTTAAAGGTGAATTAGAGTAAATCCACATTGAGCCGAGTAGGAAATATCCCCAATATTGGAAACTTGGTAGATTTATTTGATTGTGAAGTGAAGAAGCTGCCGATTACTTACCTGGGGTTACCTCTAGGAGCGAAGGCCTCCTCGACAGCGGTTTGGAATCCGATTATTCAGAGATTGAGTAAGAAGTTATCAGGATGGAGTGGTCGGTATCTCTCAAAAGGAGGAAAACTGATCTTGATAAAAAATGTTCTTTCTAGCATGCCCATCAATTTTCTATCCTTGTTGCAGGCTCCTAAAATGGTTTCAATGCAGATGGAGAAAATTATGAGGGGTTTCATGTGGGGTTCTACTAAGGAGAAGAGAAAGATTCATTGGGTCAGTTGGCAAGACATATGCAAGCCGATGAAGAGCAGAGGATTAGGGATTAGGTCGGTGATGGGTACTAATAGAGCACTCTTAAATAAATGGCTATGGAGATTTGACGTGGAGAAGAATGTTATTGGAGACGGCTGGTGGCAACCAAATATGGGGGAGACATTACATGGGTGGGCTAGTGGTAAACCAGAAGGGAGCATGGGGTGTGGAGTGTGGAAAAACATTTTCAAAGGAATGGAGGATTTTCTGCCGTGTGTCTTATTCAAAATTAATAGCGGTGAGAGTGTTCGCTTTTGGCACAATCCTTGGGGTGATAGTGAGCCGCTTGCTAGCCTTTTCCGTCTTGTTACAGTCTGGCGAAGAACAAATGGGAGACAATAAAAGATCACATGGTTAGAACAAGGGTGTTTTGTTCCTGGAATATTAAGCCAAGAACATGTTTGAATGACTGGGAGATTGAGGAGATGGGGCAGTTATTGGATCTGTTGGATAGGTACCCTCTTAGGGAGTTGGGCTTTCCAGATGAAATGATGTGGATGGGAGATGAAAACAAAGGCTTTTCAATAAGATCAATGTATAAGGCTCTCAATCTATCTAATAGGGCCTCGTTTCTTGTTGAGTGTGTGTGGAACGTTCATATCCATACCAAAGTTGCTTTTCTGTTATGGAAGTTATGGTGGAACAAGATCCCAATGATTGACAATTTAATAAGGAGGGGCTTGATTCTTCCGACTAGGTGTTGCTTGTGCAAGGACAATGCGGAGTCAGTTGATCATTCATTTGTGCAGTGTGTTTGATCTTGTTAGCTTTGGCTATTTCATTAGGCATTTCAGGATTGGTTGGGTTCATCCTGGGTCAATGTGGGCTCTTCTGTCTTGCTGGCCGTATCAAGCTATGGGAGATAATAGGAGTAAGGGGAGAGAGATTTGGCTAATGATCTCGGGAGCTATTTGCAGAGCTATTTGGGAGGAACGCAACAAGAGAATATTTGAGGGAACGATGAGAGACCATCGTCACATTATAGATGATATCCTGACCAGAATTCATGGGTGGCTGTTTTTGGCGCAAGCAAGGGAGGCTCCCCCGTTTAGAGCGTGAATTTTTTATTGGCACTCTTATTGTACTAGGCCGCACGGGCTCTCGTTGGTTTGATTGTCTTTCCTTTAGTTGCTTGGCTTAGCATCTCTCATGTCGTATTTTGCTTTCTTCATTTAATATATTTATCTTATTTTCTTCAAAAAAAGAAGTTAAAGATCAACTACCAACTCAAATAGATAAGGCTTGAGATGGATTTGAAGTGTTCCTAAGAAGTACCAGACCTGGACGAATCCAATCAAGGTGGACTACAGCTTCAGTTTTGAGTCTTGGTTCAAATTGGCAAGGCCAAGTTTACTCCCAGGCGTGAATACTATCTTCAGGCTGAAGGGAGAGATCGAGTGCTACCCTCTCCAAGCACTTGTCGTGATCAGGTTAACTACTCTACAGGCTTCCCTGCTGTCATACGATCCTAGCTCCACTTCTAACCTGCAGGATCGATCCATTTATTGAGGGCCCCACTCAGTTTTGATAGATACATGCGTTAAACAGGGGAGAAAAGTCTTCGTAGGAGATTGGACTCCATCTCCTAACTATTAGGGATCTGCTCGTGGGACTTTTGCAGGGTTATAACAACCCTTATATGATTCCCAGGGGGTTGGTTTCATCCCCAAAGACTCAGCTAACACCAAGCTCTATCTGTTCGAAGGCTGAAGAGGCGTGAATGAGGCATCTGAAGCAGTTTTACGAAATCAACTCTATCTCTCTCATGTGGTAGAGTTTGTTGGAGTTGTTTCACCAGGGTTTTCATAACCCCTGTACGATCCACTAGTGTGTGACCAACCTCAGAAATTTTTTGTTATTCGAAAACCCAAGCCTGGGTTCTCAAGTGGGTGGTGGTACAACTGGAATTGGGGGCAGAGTGTTGTTCATCATCAATAGCAACAGATCTCCGTTGCTTTGGCTTGGACTTTTACATGGTTTAATCTTGCAAGGTCTAAGGGAGTGATCCACTGCAAAAATCAGGTTCGGTTTTGCTAATTTTGGTCATTCTTTGAATTCCTATCTAGGTGTGATTTGGTGAAATCATGGTATATACTAAGGGGCTGACCTGATCTTTTTTCTGAGTGAGTTTTCCATAACTTAAGCCTATTTTATAACCCCAATCACATATATAACATGGTTTTAGGATAAGCCGGACTAAAACAGAATACATGGAATGTAAGTTTAGCCAAAATAGGAGTAGAAACAAGGGAGTAGTTAGAATTGATAACCAAGATATACCCCAGAG
>JAOXJP010234002.1:0-10228 GCA_025762735.1 Platanus orientalis | reverse complement strand
CTTTATTTTGTATATGACAGACAGATAATTTTGCCCCCCCCCCCACATATTCATAAGTAATCCTGAACTAAACAACAATACATTCATCATATATTTAAGGAAACTATTTTCCTTTTTTGTTACTTCGTTTGATTCAGGAGTATATGGAGCAGTGGTTTCATGTATTATACCACTACTTTCCAAAAATTTCTTAATAAGGTTAAGTCATACTTTCCTTCTCTTGATTCTTAATCTTTTAATTTTCTTATCTAATTGATTTTATACTTTAGTTTTATATTTGATGAATGGATTTTTAGGTTCATCTTTTATTCTTAATAGATATAGTTTGTGAACTTAGAGTAATCATCTACAAATAATATATAGTATAATTTTCATTCTCTAATCATATTGCTTTTCAAATCTCCTAAGTAATTATGTATTAATTCCAAAAGTTTGTTTTCCCTTTTAACCGATTTATGTGTTTTCTTTGTGAATTTTGATTCTACACATACTTCACATTTATGCAATTTATTATTATTCATATTAGGAATTAATCCAACTTGTTTTAACTTGTTTATGTAAGATTAGTTTATGTGTCCTTGTCTACCATGCCACAAAATCCACAATGTTAAGAATATAAGTCAAAGAAGAATTATTATTTTTGAAATGTTTAGTATATATAATCCTGAAGTACAATATTTTTTTTCAAGGAATACACTGCTTTTGGTAAGGGTTAACTTTTCATACTCAAATATTAATTTAATTCATACTTTTCCTAGTGGGCTTCCTGACACAAGATTGAGGCAAATGTTCTTCACATGTAACACATTGTTCAATCCTAAGACTTTTCTGAAAGTGAGCTTAAGAAGCACCCTTTGCTTACAACTAGTAGTGTTCTTAAGTCTCTCAAGTATACCACTTCTCTACCATCTGTTAGAATATAGGAGACAAATACAGTCCTATCACTGCAAATATGCTTGGTAGCTCCAGTATCTATCACCCAATCCTTTGCATTGTTTACAATGTTTACCTCCATAATGACAACCATGGTGGTCTTTATCTCGATCGGATTTGCCTTGTTCCTCTCGGCTTTCTTATTGTTCTTTCTATGTTTATAGAATGATACCTTATGACTTGTTTTGCTATACACAAAACATTCATATTTAAAATAATTTTTATCATTATAGTTTCTCTTAATTTTGTTTTGCCTTTTATTAAAAGATTTATTAAATTTTCTAAATATTTTAATTCATGATTTTCTCCAAGTTTTTCAATCAAGTTGGCACTAGAGATAGACTCATTAGCCTTTTCTAATATAACTTGATCTCTATTTTTTTTGTTATATTCAAATTCTTATAATATTTCTTTAAGACTTTGATCTTTCTTCTTTTGTTTAAGATCATTCTTATAATCTTTCCATGATGGTGGCAACTTCTCAATTAAGGACGCGGCCACAAACAATTCAGGTAAAGCCATATTTTTTTTGGCCAAATTATTTATTGTTAATTGGAAATTGTCAAATTGAGAAATCATAGATTTCGCTTCCACCATCTTGAAGTCCAAAAATTTTCCTACTATATATTTCTTTTTTCTTGCGTTTTCAACTAAATATTTCCAAATTTCTACCATGGTCCCGAATTTGCTATGCACTACTATAGAGTTCTAGTCATGGCATTCAAAATAACATATCTATGTATTTCATTTGTCTTCTCCCATTTTTGATTGAAGTGAGATCTAGGGGGTTCATATTGATCTATATTTTCTTTCGGTTTGGCTTCCGTTAACATAAAGGCTATTCCATTCATTTCGAGTAGGAAGAGAATTCTCTCTTCCCATCTCTTAAAATATGAACTTTGAATGGTTTTATTTTGCTAGCATCCGGAACAAGAAATTCCATTGAATAACAACTAAGATTACCGTTTAGATTGTTGTTATACAATCGCAGGAAATTCAAATTTGAAAACATTAAATTGGAACAAACAAAAGAGATAATTAAACTAATATTAATGATTGAACAAAATTCAACATAAATAAAAGATCAAAATTGTTGCAAAGAACTAATTATGCAATATTCTAATTTCAATCAGAAATAGTTAAGATACAATTATTGCATAAAAAATCATACTATAAATAATCAGAAAATGAAATTAGAATAAACTTATTGGTTTGTGTCAAGGTGTATCCGAAGACACTGTCCTAAACAATATTTGCCTCCCTCTGATCCGTGTGGAAGGGTTTTTCGATGATCGCCCTAGGATTCAATGATACTGGCTTCTCAACCCGTAGAGCCTAAGAAGTCCCTTAAGGAATGACAATGATTATGATTCAAATCCAATACGAGAACTCAAGAAAATGTTTGCAGACAAACTATAGTGTTTGCAAACTAAAAGCAAAAAAAGAGAGAAAATGAGAGAGAACATAAAGATTTTCTAAGTATATATAACGTGAAAACACCCCATATTTATAGATTATTTAGAGACACTTTAGAAATGTGTCTATAGATGTTTTGACACCCTTAGACATGAGAATTACTCCACTTATATTTGTAGACATGTTACACAATCATTCGAAAGAGAAAACGTTCGAAACTAAACATTTTTTTAATATAAATTTTGCACCTGTCAGACCAATCTGGATTGATTCAGGCACAATCAGATCTATCTGGACTCATTCGAGTGGTTTCTGTCTGCTTATATTTGTTTTCTAGAAAACAACTGGATCAATCTAGACCAGGTCGATACAAATTACTTGGATTAGTCTGATGTGTTAAAGATTTAGTATTTTGAATCTTCAATACAACAATAACTTTGTTTTGGATTATCTTGGGCGACACCCAAAACTTATCATGGGCATCAAGAGCCAATTTGACACTTTTTGGAGTAACATCTCTCCTTCTTCAATGGACAGTCCTTTGGATAGAAATCCTAGAAGTATTGCCTGTAAACCTAGAAAAGAAATACATCAATATTGATAACTAATCCCATAATTAAATAACAACATATTAATGATGATTATAATAATGCCGAAACCCAAAAGGAACCCAAAAGGAAGGTGAAGGGAAGATGAGAAAATACCCGTTGGACAAGTACAAGGTCTTTGATAAGGAAAAAAGTGCTCTAGTGAAGATTGTTAATGGCAGTGCTGTGCTTTTCAAGTTGAGTGGTAAAACCTCCTTTAACGATAATGCATCTGTTGGCCTTCTCTATCATATCTCCAACAATCCATAGCAAAGCCCGTGGCCTTCCCCAGCCCCATCTCTCTTCCTCTCTACCTCCCTCTCTATAAACGAAACTGAACAAGTAGGAAGTAAAATAAACAGGGGAGACCAAAGCTTTTAATGGCGCGTGAAGCTGCCTTATTCAAGGGTAAATGTCATGGGTTGTCTATATGGTATGTGACTAGAGAGCATATGGTCTTAGATTAAGTTCACTTTGATTCTTTGGCAATTCCTGGCAAGATGCAGTTGAAGATTGTGAAATAGTAGTTATTCGACTGAGAATTCTCGCCCATTTAAGGTTTTCAGTTATGGAAGCATAAATGAACTGTGACTATAAGGTTTTATTTTATTTTCTCCTTTTCTAGTAAATATGCTTGAAGTTCCACAAAGGATCAACCATTAAAGCACCAACGAAACTAGAAGAGTGAGGGTTCTCATCATCCATGAAGGAGGAAAATTAAGTTCAATCGATTTAGGTTGTGAATAAGGGTGGTTTGGGTATAATAAAAAATATTTTTTTCAAAGTAAATTTAAAACAATGGGTAATTTCATAAAATCACCCTCATGCTATCATCTGACTAAGGATTTTTGTAATTGATGACGTACCAAGAAATAGCCTCCCTTCATGCCAACCAGATGGTCCACGGTTAGCTCAGGTCCTCGATTGAACTGTTCCTACACACGGATAACATGGCGTTAGGAAGCTAGGGCTGGCGGTGGGTCAGCTTCTAGCTCTCCGATGGTCAAGTCAGGGAGATCAAGGGGACTGTAGATGGAGCCTTTTTGTTGTTAGGGTTTTTCTTACCTCCCTGAGTAATAAGCTAATGCCTCTATTTATAGACTCGGATTAGGGTGAATAGCAATGAAGACCACATGTCGCTCTCCCCCTCCAGCCTCGCACGTTGCTGCCCCCCATACCCTTGTACGTCCTTGTCTCCCATGATTTCTGATACGTTTTCTCTAGGCATGCCTGTCCTTTTCTCAGAACTGACAGGTTTGTCGGTAGATCTACTGTAGAGGTTATGCACTATGTATAACATTTTTTGAATCATGCTTATCCTTAGGCTGACTCAGTCGGGATCGTTGCCCCTGGCATCCGAGGCCTTGCTAGGGATTGGGGGCCTCGGGGCCCCGAGTGACCTTTGAGTGTTGGGTGCCATAGATGAGGGTCAGGATTGTTGACACAATAACTCAAGTAGCTGTCGGGCGGTTCTGGTTTGTGGTATGGGTTTCGGTCTCTGTAGTTATGTGGGGCTAAGGGCTAGAATCTTCGGGTCCCCAGGTATTTTCCTTGTAGGGTCGATTTCCCGGGTCTTGTTTTTATAGGGTCATGGTATTTTTCACCATCAACTGCCCCTATTCCTAGGTACGAGTCTATGATGGCAGGGAAAAAAATACCATGACCCTATAAAAACGAGACCAGGGAGATCGACCCTACAAGGAAAAGACCTGGGGACCCTGAAGATTTTAGCCCTCAGCCCCCTACGACTACAGAGACAGAAACCTGGACCATGAACCAGAACCGCTCGACAACTACTCGAGTTATTGTGTCAATAATCCCGACCCTCATCTATGGCACCCAACATTCAAAGGTTGCCTGGGGGCCCGAGGCCCCCAATCCCTAATAAGGCCCTGGATGTCGGGGGCAACGATCCCAAATGAGTCAGCCTAAGGATAAACATGATTCAAAAACTGGTATACGGAGCGCATAACCTCTGCAATAGATCTACCAACAGATCTGCCAATCCTGAGAAAAGGACAGGCATGCCTGGAGAAAATGTATCAGAAATCATGGGAGACAAGGACATATAAGGGTATGGGGGCAGCGACGTGCGAGGCTGGAAGGTGAGAGCAACACGTGGTCTTCATCGCTATTCACCCTAATCTGAGTCTATAAATAGAGGCATCAGCTTATTACTCAAGAAGGTAAGAAAAACCCTAACAACAAAAAGGCTCCATCTACAATCCCTTTGATCTCCCTAACTTGACTGTCAGAGAGCTAGAAGCCGGCCCATCGTCAGCCCTAGCTTCCTGACACCGTGTTATCTAGTGTGTGCAGGAACAGTTCAGTCGAGGATCTGGGCTAACCGTGGACCATCTGGTTGGCGTGAAGGGAGGCTATTTCTCGGTACGCCATCAGTTAGCATCGTTTGTGGGAACTCGATTGGTTTCTAGCAGTACTGAAGGTCTGCATTGTTAACACCAGGTCCATGGCGGCTCAACACGACTTCGCCAATGGAGTCGACGGACTAGAAGCCTCTATTTCCAACGGAGCATGCCCCGAAACCCTAAAGGTCGACATGCTTGAGCAAAAGATCCAGGGGCTCATGACAAATGTACAGTTGCTTATGGAGTAGAACAAAGAGATTATATTGGAGTTGAGAGGCCAGAGGGGCGCACCGGGAGAAGGAGATGTAGGGCAGCCGGGGTCTCACATTCCTCTGGACCGGAGCCAAGATCAAATACACGAAGACAAGAGTGCCTCGGTGTCCCGCCTTCAAGAAAGCTGCTTGGAAGAGAGAACTTGTATCCCAGGATCCTGGGAAGAGAAGATGGAGGATGCAAGGAAAGAAATGGTGTCCATGAGGGAGGTGCTGAAAGGCAAAGCCCCAGTCACCGTCAACGAGTTCATCCAGAGGGCGGATCACCCTTTCACCGCAGAGGTGATGGCCTGACCCCTCCCCGATAAATTCAAGCCACCGTAGATGGAGATGTTTGACGGAAGCAAGGACCCCTTGGATCACCTGGAAGCTTACAGGATGAATATGAGTCTCCAGGCAGTGCCTGACGAAATAATGTGTCGGGCATTTCCAACGACGATTAAGGGCACCACCAGAGTCTAGTTTGGCCGACTGAAACCAAGAAGCATATCTAACTTCACAAAACTAAGCCGATAATTCGTTGGCTACTTTATCAGCGGCCAACGGCATCTCAAGCCGGTGACCCACCTCCTAAACATCAAGCAGAATAGGGGGAGCCGTTGCAGGATTATATGTCCTGATTCAACAAGGAGGCCCTGTAAGTTGATGACGCTGACAAGAGGATGATCATGACGGCCTTAATGGTTGTTTTATCTCCATCCAAACTCTTGTTCTCTCTATCCAAGAACCCCTCGATCCGGCTAGCCGATCTCATGGTGAAGTCGCAGCAACACATGAACGCCGAGGATACCCTTAATGCCAGACGAGAACGAGATGCCAGGTCAAACCCTCAACATGACAAAAGTAAAAAGGAACCATAGCTAGCGCCTCGAGAAGAAAAGAGGCCCCAGGAAAGGGATGACAGCGGTATTCACGGGACAAGGCCACGGGTTAACCTTCCCCCGAGTAAGTTCCATAATTATACCCCTCTTAATGCACCAGTGGAACAAGTATTTGTGCATTTAAGAGACGACCCGAGCATCAAGTGGCCCGAGAGAATCAGTATCCAACCAGAGAAAAGGAGTAGCGACAAGTACTACTGATTTCATCGGGATCACGGCCATGACACCAACGATTGCTTTGATTTGAAGGAGCATATTGAGGCCTTGATTCAGAGAGGCCGATTACAAAGGTTTGTCACGGGACGACAACAGTTCAGGCATGAGAATTCCTGTTGAGATCCCCCAACTCGAGAAGAAAGAAGGCCTGGTGGGCTTATAGGGGAGATAAAGGTGATATCTGGAGGTTTTACAGGAGGAGGTGAATCCAGCTCAGCTAGGAAGTCCTACGTGAGGCAGATCGGTGCAGAAGGGGGTCTGTAATTTATGGCGACAGAAAGGCCGACCAAGCAACTCAAATCGGGGTGCCCACCGGTCACCTTCTCGGTGGAAGATGCCCGGGGGTAAGCCAACCGCACGAGGACCCTTTAGTGGTGACCCTGGTCGTCTCAAATTACCTCACACATCGCATCCTCATCGACAATGGTAGCTCGGCTGATATCCTTTACCTCCCTGCCTTTGACCAGATGGGAATCGGGCGAGACAAGCTCTGGCCCATCCAGACGCCATTGGTAGGATTTACTGGGGACTGACTACTTCTGATAGGGATGATCGGCTTACCCGTCACAACCAACACGGGAGAATGTTAGACGACCCGAGTGATAGATTTTCTGGTGGTCGATTGCCCCTCGGCCTACAATGCAATACTTGGGAGACCCGCATTAAACTGGCTTAAAGTAATCACATCGATGTACCATCTGTTAATGCACTTCCTGATGGAGAAAAGAATCGGGGAAGTCAGAGGGGACCAAGTAGCAGCCAGGGAGTGCTATATGGCTTCGCTTAAAGGGGAGCCATCAATCTCTAAGGAGAATATGTCGATTGAAGGCCTAGAAGTCCAGGATGAGAGGTCCTGGGCAACAACGGAGCCCGAGGGAGAGCTGGAAGACATCATCCTCGATACCAATGCACTAGATAGAACCACCCGGGTGGGGATAGACCTGCCAAAAGAGTTCAAGGCACGACTGAGGGACTTTCTTATTAGAAACTGGGATGTGTTCGCTTGGATACACGAGGACATGCTGGGGATAGACCCCTGAGTGACCGTGCACAAACTGAACGTGAACTGGGCCTAGAAGCCCATCAAACAGAGGAAAAGAAACTTCGCCCCAAAGCGCAACCAAGTAGTCGTAGAAGAGGTGGAGAAGTTGCTAACAACCGATTTGGTGAAGAAATTTTACTACCTTGACTGGCTAGCCAACGTTGTGATGGTACGGAAGTCGAATTGAAAATGGTGAATGTGCGTTGACTTCACCGACCTGAACAAAGCGTACCCAAAGGACAGCTTCCCGCTACCTAGGATCAACACCTTGGTCTATTCGACAGCCGGCCACCAAACACTTGCTTCATGGATGCTTTTTTCGGATACAACTAGCTCAAGATGCATGAGCCCAACTAAGAGAAAACTGTGTTCATCACCGACCAGGGGCTCTACTGCTATCAAGTCATGTCGTTCAGATTAAAGAATGCCGGGGCAACCTACCAGAGATTGGTCAACGAAATGTTCTAGGCCCAAATTAGTAGGAACGTTGTGGTGTATGTGGATGACATGCTGGTAAAATGTCTTCAAATCGAATAACACCTTTCAGACCTAGACGAGACTTTCCATACTCTGAGAAAGTATAAAATGAAGCTTAATCCCAGTAAATGCGCTTTTGGGGTGTCAACTAGAAAGTTCCTCGGGTTCGTGGTGTCCCTAAGGGATAGAAGCCAACCTCGAGAAGGTGAAGGCGATACTCAAGATGCAACCGCCAAGAAACACAAAGGAAGTACAACAGTTAATTAGAAGAGTTACGGCCCTCAGCCACTTCATATCTCATTTTACTGATAAATGTTTCCCCTTCTTCTGCCTGTTGAGAAAGGCCTTCCACTGGGACAAGGAGTGCGACAGGGCTTTCGGCAAGCTCAAAAACTACCTCAGCCACCTGCCAATGCTCAACTAGCCGAAGCATAGGAAAACACTCAACCTATACTTGTCGGTCTTGGAAACAACCTCAAGCTCGGTGTTGGTAAGAAAAGAGGTCAGGGTGCAAGTTCCAGTGTACTACACTAGCAGAGCCTTTAGAGGAGTAAAAGAAAAGTACTTGAAAGCATAAAAAATGGCCTTAGCTTTGGTCACCGCTGCTCGAAGGCTAAGACCATATTTCCAATCCCACGCTATCCAAGTCCTGATGAACCAGCCACTCCGAATGATATTACACAAGCCTGAGATTTCGGGGAGGCTAGTAAAGTGGTCGATAGAGTTAAGCGAGTTTGACATTGAGTACCGCCCATGGGGAGCAATCAAGGGCCAAGACATCGCTGACTTCATTGCTGAGTATACCTACGACCTGGTGGCCGAGCCTGAGGCTCGAGACACACAAGCAGAAGAGGTCGATCGGGAAGAGTAGGTCTCGCATATGGATGGATCATCCACTAGCATAGCTACCGAGGGTGGAGTTGTCCTGATTACACCAGAGAAAGATAGACTTAAATACGCCATAAGGTTCGGAAGCAACCAACAACGAGGCCGAGTATGAGTCAATGATCACAGGACTATGCCTTGCCCACGAGCTTGGGGTGAAAAGGATAAAAGGTAGGAGCAACTCGCAGTTAGTGGTCAGACAGGTACAAGGAGAGTATGGCATAAAGGATGACCGAATGAGGCAGTATCTTGCCATAGTAGAGAGAGAAAAGTCCCAATTCAGGTGTTTCGTCATATAGTGAGTCCCCCGAGGGGAAAACGTAGACGTCGACAGGCTGGCTAAGCTCACATCATCCACTTCTGAGAGCCTGGCCCCAGGGATTATGGTGGAACATTTTCCCCAACCAAGTATCAAGACGAAAGAGGACAAGGAGGTCAACGTGACTAGCCCTAAACCTGGGTGGGCTGCCAGGATCCTGAAATATCTAAAGGATGGCTAGTTGCTAGAAGATAGGGAGGAAACAAAAAAAATCAGGATATGAACTAGTCGGTACTCGTTGTTTGGTGGCATCCTCTACAAAAGAAGCTTTACTCTCCCCCTGCTTAGATGCTTATCAGAGGAAGAAGCTGACTACATGCTCCAAGAAATTCATGAAGGGATATGTGGTAATCACTCGAGGGGCAAATCTATGGCCTATAAGGTAATCAAAGCCGGGTACTATTGGCTCTTAATGCAAAAAGACATTGCCCGTCTCGCCCAAAAATGTAATAGGTGCCAGTGATTTGCCAATGTCCCAAGAAGGCCGACAGAAGAATTGACTCCGGTAGCAGGGCCGTGGCCCTTCACGCAGTGGGGAATCAACATAGTCGACCTATTTCCCATGGGAAAAGGGCAAGTGAGATTTTTGATGGTGGCCATCGACTACTTCACCAAGTGGATAGAAGCTGAAGCCTTGGCAAAAATCACCAAGATAAATATTCGAGACTTTACCTAGAAGTCTATCATCTATCGGTTTAGGATTGTTGGAAATATATGTCCTGACAAAGCCATTCACATAAAATATAAGCATGATTTAATTAATTAATTAATTAATATTCTATCATCACAAGAATTTGTTTATTTATATAGGTAATTATTTGATCTCATGAG
>JAOXJP010234001.1:0-10229 GCA_025762735.1 Platanus orientalis | reverse complement strand
CCCCAAAGTGTACCATCAGTGGGTGGCGTAGACGATTTCAGCCCGGCCTACAGGGCTGGCCTGTAAGCCAGCCTACAGACAATTCGAAATACGAACTGAAAACCGGTTCGGTCAAAGGATCGTAATCATTCAAGCACTTCCAACCTTCAAGAGTTGCTGATATTGTCGCCATTTGGAGGGAAGACAAACAGATCAAACTAAGGGGCCCCACCTTGACTTTTAGCGTTAAGGAGAAATTTCTCTGCTTGCCGTCTTCCACTTCAAAACCTTAAGAGGTTCATAGAACGCCACAGTTTACTCTCTCATTGGTTGTTTTCTATCAATTTCAAGCTTTCGGTAGTCGTATATTTTGAGTTTCTCAGCAATAAAAAGTCAAATTACACTAGAAGCTGAAAGCCATTAATGGACCCTTCTCATTTTTCGGGATTACTATCGGCAAAAGCATTAGACGACGAAATAGTGCAATGGGTTCTGATAATTCATCAGAAACAACAACCACAACAGCAGCAGCGGCGGCGGAAGAGAAATCTTGGGTTGATGAAGACGGTGGAGAAGGAGTAGGTTCTTCTGTTCATGAAGGGAGAGGGACGTGGAAGCACGCTGCGTTCCATGTCGCTACAACAATCGCCACGCCGGCAGCTTATGCGCCGTTGCCTTTTGCCCTCGCTTCTCTGGGTTGGCCTCTTGGTAATTCTCTTCAAGCTGCCATCTAGCTTAATCTTGAAGAACACTGAAAACAAGAACAATATTACAAAAACCCCTTTGTGGGTTGGGGTTTTTGGAGGGGTTTAAGCACTTAATCTGTTCACTGATTTGATAGAAATGGAACCCACAACAAAATTAATTCTATAAGAGGTTAAACAGTTGTGGAAAACTTTTTAACTCTGCAGATTTCAACCAAGTACACAAAATTTCTACTTGATTAGAGCACTGATTGGAATTTGGAATTTCATATATCACTTATTTTAATGTTGGCTTGAAATATTTTTTTGGTGGGTACTCTTAGGAGATACCGATGCTTCAAGATTCCAAAATCTATTTTTCATTACCTGTACCCAGGAAGAGGTAGCAATTGGTGGAGAACACCAAACAAAACAGTCAAATAAGAAACCATTCAACTTTGTCAGGGAAAAAGAATTCTACAAGGAGGATTCATGACCCAAAATGAGTCGTTGTTTCAAATTCAAGTTATGCAAAATCTTATTCTTTCTGTTCTTTTCCTGGTTTTGCTTTCAATTCTCATAGCTTCCTGATGAATCTGATGTCCCTAGTTTTATTTCAGGTGTAAGTAGTTTGGTGGGCGGAACGTTAGCCACATGGTATTCTACTCTTTTGATTGCTTCTCTGTGGAGGTGGAATGGGGAGAAACACATAACGTATCGGCATCTTGCCAAGAGTATCTTTGGTTGGTACCCCCTCTCCTCTGCTCCTCTGTGTGTGTGTGTGTGTGTATATATATATATATATATATATATAAACTGTTTGAAAGTAGCTTCATTTTCATCTACTTCTTTCTTATTTAATTCATAATTCCTTCTGAAGAAGATGAAAATTTTCAAATAGGTCCATCTCAAATTTTGAAAAGAGTAGAAGTGGCATAATTATCATTAATAGATTTGGACAGGAGCCATGGTATCACAGAATTCAGTAATGGATGATTTTAGGAGATCTGTCACAAACTCACCTTTTTCATCTTCGAAAAACTTTTAGACCAGTTATTTCTTGATTAAATATGTAGTTGGTCTATAAAGCTAATTATGGTTATAAAGAATGCGATCTTGTCATCTTATTCTCTCCTATCCCAAGCCATACCAGGCTGAGAAACAACCTATTTCAGCTTACTTAAGCCATCAATTATTATAGAGTTTGGTTATTTTTGTCGCTGTTGTTTTAGTGAATTTACCATGTTGCCTAGTAGTGAAGTGTGAAAGCACTTGCCACAGTTTGCAAGTAGGGCTGTCAACGATCCTAGCTCGGCTCGTCATGAGCTGAGCTTGAGTCTTGTTTGAAGCTCACAGAGCTGAGCCTAAGCCTCCAATTGAGCTCGCTTCGCTAAGTGAGCCTGAGCTGAGCTTAATAACTAAGCTCTTTAAGGACTTGATTATCCTAAATTCAAATGGCTTTTTTGATTGCTTAAGTATCCAATTAAAATTAAGTTGCTATTTTTCTATAGAGTGATGGGGGACTTCAATTTATGGGCTGTTGGTCCTATTTCAAATTTTCAACTGACTATATTTTAGCCTTTAGGAGTAGGTTTGGCTCATCGGTCAAATGGGCTTTCAGATTTGGGCCTAAAGCAGTAAGCTTGAGTTTGGTGAGCCAAGCCAAGCCTGATCGAAGTCCCAATCTTAACGAGCTGAGCATGAGCTTGACACCCCAGACTCTTAAGCCGAGCTTGAGTCTAATTCTTATGTGATGAACTTGAGATGAATTGGGAAAAGCTTGGTTCATTGACACCCCTATCTTCAAGTGTCTAGATATGTGACCTCCATTCAGGATTTTCTCCTGCTCGTTCATTTTTTTGGGGGTACGCGTGTGTCGCAGGATGGTATTGCAAGTAGGAGAGGATCCTGCCCCCCAGGCTTGGGTGCTACCTGCAATTTTTTGTACAATTTTTGTGCTTGCTGTGCTTATATTCCTTCTGTTTTTCTCTTGACTTTTATCATCTCTTATATTTTTGAAGGGTCCTGGGGTTATTGGTCTATTACATTTTTTCAGCAGGTGGCTTCTTTGGGCAATAACATTGCCATTCATATTGCTGCTGGAAGCAGCCTAAAGGTTAGTTAATCCTATTAGATATTGCTCCAGAAGTTCACACTTTTAACCCAGACGTGTGAATTCTTTTGCCACCTTCTCTGATTTTGTGCAGGCAGTTTACAAGTACTATCACAAGGATGGCACCTTAACCTTGCAACATTTCATTATTTTCTTTGGGGCATTTGAGTTGCTTCTATCACAGCTCCCAGATATTCACTCATTGCGGTGGCTAAATGCATTGTGCACTTGCAGCACAATAGGCTTTGCTGGCACAACCATTGGCTTGACTATCTATAATGGTAACGCTGGAATGCTTTGCTTTTTCTGCTCATGGTTTAAGTGATTGTGAAGTTGATTCAGTTGAAATAGAATTCATTGAGTTCCATGTGATGGTAGCTCCCACTTTAAATATTGGTTATCTTTTGCAGGGAAGAAGATTGATAGAAAGTCAATTAGCTATGGATTTCAAGGTAGCTCGGCTTCTAAGACATTCAAAGCCTTTAATGCTCTCGGGACAATTGCCTTTTCTTTTGGGGATGCAATGCTTCCAGAAATACAGGCATGATATTTTATTTTACATTTCTTATTGATAAATAAAACTTCAATAGCTCAAATCTTTGACGTTTTTAATCTCTAAAGAATAATAACTGGAAAAGTTTGTCATTTGATTTCATGTTACCTGATTCATATTCTCTCATTATGAAAAAAAGAGGGATATAACAAATTATGAAATTTATTACCTATAAAGTTGTCCATAACTATAATGGTGGGCCAAAAATTTGAGTTCTTTTCTTAACAGAATACTGTGAAGGAACCTGCGAAGAAGAACATGTATAAAGGTGTCTCAGCAGCATATACAATCATTGTTTTGACTTACTGGCAGCTAGCATTCAGTGGTTATTGGGCATTTGGGTCAGAAGTTCAGCCTTACATCCTGGCTTCTCTCACTATTCCAGAGTGGGCAATTGTCATGGCTAATATATTTGCAGTTATCCAAATATCGGGGTGTTATCAGGTACTCCATCTCCATGGTTCAATTCGATTTTTTGTTGAGGGGAGAGGGGGGGAGGGGTAGAAGTAGTAACTGGTGCATAAGAACCTAGGTTTTGTACATTGTTGAAACCATTCTAACTCTTTCCTTTTCTTTTAGATTGTATTCTTAGTCAGGAAAAATTAAAGAATAATAAGTAAGCATGACAGAAAGAAATCAAAGACTTGCACTAAACAATGAGGTCAATTTCTGAATAACATTGGGCCCTTCAGTATAGATTTTTACCATGTAACTCTTAATTCGCAAATCGCAACACATGTTAATATATGCCAGCATGGGTGTGTTTTACTTTTTCCCCTTCACTCCAAAACCAGATAAATAACTCTTACTTTATATGGGCATAGACCTACATTAATTTTATTAAGTTTTTGTATGTCAATTTATGTGAAAATCACTTTCCCAATATGAATTTATCATTTGTTAAATTGTTATTGCTTATCACCAATAAAACCTCAGAAAAAGATGCACTATATTAGTTACGAGAGTGTTAATCGTAACAGATGCTCATGTTTACTGTAAGAGAAAATATAAGGTCCACAGGGAAGTGGACTGAGTTGCATTTACCTGATGTAGATGTAGGGTCCACTTCAATGGATCTATATCTGTTCCATCAGATACTTCCCTGTAATTTTAGAGTGCTGGTCGCATCGATCTTCCATGGCAAAGATCTTCAAGTTCACTGAATTTTTGGAAGTGATTCACACTTCAGTGGATGAAGACCTCTCCATAGTGTATCTTTGTTATTGCTTGTTATGCATATAACAATATTTGACATTTAACAACTCCACGAAACTGAATTTCTTATCCAATTTTATATTCTTTGTTTAGATATACTGTCGGCCAACTTACATCTATTTTGAGGAAAGAATACCATCCAACAAGACTAGCAAGCACCTTTGGATCCGAAGCTATCTGGTGCGCCTTGTTTTCACATCTGGTTACATGGTTATTATCACAACAATTGCTGCAGCCATGCCTTTCTTTGGGGACTTTGTTTCTATTTGTGGAGCCATTGGATTCACTCCTCTAGATTTTGTCTTCCCTGCTATAGCATATCTGAAAGCGGGAAAAATGCCCAAGCACACAAGACTTCGCCTGTTGGTGCAGGTCATTAACCTCTCCATTTCTACATGGTTCTCTATTGTTGCAGTACTAGGTTGCATTGGTGCAGTCAAGTTCATCGTTGAAGATATTAGGACATACCAGTTCTTTCACAATATGTAAGTGTAGCAAATCAGTGCAGTAGATTTGTACGATCATGGAGATGTTCACAAGCATTGGTAATGTCTTTCTTGGATCATTTTAAGTCATGATGGGTTGAGCCTCTTCCCCTGGTATTTAGATTGGAAGGTTGATGTGAGGAGGTGAAAGGTGTTGTAAATTGTAATTCAATATACTATGTTCACAGATATTCAATTGTGCTAAGTATAATTGTTTGAAAAATGATCACATGCTTATGGTTAAATTTCCCATCCTGGATTGGTGAAACTTGGACTCGGCAGCTTGTGCTAGCGGTTGGATTGTAAAGGTTACAGTAAAGAATTAAAAGGTTCAGTTGCATTAAATGTACTAAGTTCTTCACAAATGATTAATGTGTATAATTTGTGGAGATGATCAGATACATTTGCCTTGATTGTTTCTATTGGATTGTGAAGACATGGGTGAAGCTTTAGTGTAGCATATGGATTGTGAAGGTCCCAGCAAGGAAAACTATGGTGCCTTTGCATTAAACATAATTTACAGTACATGTTTAGAAAGATTTTCTTCTTTGTCTTCTTACCTCTTCTGTAAATTTGCGATGATCCAATCCGCTATCAGCACATTTGAACTTGTGTGCAAAACCTCTCCACTTTCAGATTGGTAAACATTTTGGTGTGTAAACCCTCTCCTATTTCAATTGGTGAACATTCCCATTGATGTAGACCATCCAAATGATCAAGCCCTCTTAAATAAAGCAATTAACCATCTCTCATAAAACCCTAAAGTGATAGGAGAGGGATGATTCCCCCTCGGGAGGGACACTCGTGGACAATGAATGCGGGGAAGGCAGGTGTGAAAACCGGGAGAATAATTGTGTTTACAAGGGGATTTGAACTCGCGACTTAAAACCTGCTTTGATACCATCATAAATAAACAAGAAGATAGAGTTTAACGTGGTTCGGTAATGGTCGCCTACATCCATGGATGAAGTGTCCCTCCTGAGGGGAGTGTTGAAATATAGTAAGTATATTAACTCATCCCTCTCCTATCACCTTAGGGTTTTAGGAGATACGGTTAATTGCTTTAATTTAAAACGCCCAAAATTTGTGTTCATTTAATGGTCCCAACTTTTGGCAGAACACAATCTTTAGCGTCTACAACCATCAAGGGAATGATACAAATTGGATGATTAGTATCATCTCATCAGTTTTAACCTTAGAATGCAATCAATCTTATAGGTGAAGCATCATTGGATACCCTCTTGTTCTTATGGTAGATTTGTTTGCCTTAAACATGGAAGAGTTTTTCTTTCTGATAGTACCTTCTAGAGATAAAAACAAAGTTATCTATAGAGTAGATACTGGCTTGGATGGGCTGGGTTTGTTGAGGTAGGAAAGTGATTATAAAATAGAAATCTTATGTAACCATAGTGAAAAACAAAATGTGATGGTTTAGATTAGAGCATTTTCCCTCTTATCTCGAGTCATCTCCAGTCTTAATGTAGAGATATGATGGCAGTACCTACCCAGCATGTGACGCAACGCCTGAGAAAGTGTACTTTGATAAATACACAGGTACATGTATTTACTATACAAAACTCATTGAATGGGAGCAAATCTTCTGTGACCAACATTGGTGACCAATGTGTGACCACACCATGGGCTGATGTGGAGTGTGTTTAGGATTTTCTTTCTTTTATTTTTTTTATTTTATAGATAAAGTGTATATGATTTAAAGCATTAAAAAATGCTCAAATTAAAAGTAGGTGTCTAAAAAGAGGTACCGAATTCAAAGAAAACATATCAAATCTTCTATGACAATGTGTGACGTGATTATGGGTTGACATATAGTGTGTATAGCGTTAAAAGCATCAAAGAATGCTCAAATAAAAAAAAGTAGGTGCTCAAACTCACCTTTCAGTCTCGTAAATGTCATAGGCTGGTCACACCAATTTTGGCCTTATGAGAATGGTGTCATCAATGTGTGGCATGCATCAGAGGCTGATATGTGATGTATTTTTAAATATGGTATAAGGCCTAAAATTGGGCCAGCCTAACCCAAAACCTGACTTGTCCAGCCCACAAGTTGCCCAGTGAAGCCTGGCCCAAGGCTAACCTGATAGGACAAGCTACAAGTCTGGATCTATACAAAACGCACTGGGTTTTTTGTGTTTCTTTCTGTTTCATTGATAGCAGAAGAGCCTTATCTTTATATATAAAAAGGCGCTAGCACCCTTACTAGTAAAGGACCTGAAAAACATAATAGGTTGCTACTCTAGGCTAGTTTCACTTATGAAAGCGGAACTCGCTGTTTTTCACCGTAGCTTGCTGTTTGCTATCCCCAATCTCTAAAGGGGCTGATGTGACTCAAGATAAAAGCCCCAACATTTGTTAGGGTCGGACTTGGATTTACCTAAGCCCAGTTCAAGCCTGGCCTGAACTTTATTTTTATGTTATATATGTATATATATAAAATACAAGAAATGGGAATCATATTATACATTGTTTGAAGTTTTAATTGATTTATTTTTCACCATTAAAATAATTATATTCAAGAAAAACTGGATATGTATTAGAGGGGCATCTAATTTTCTTGTTTTTTTGTATTGGTAGCTCTCTATTTATTAAATATTACATAAAACAAGGAAAAAAACGTTTAGATCAGCGATATGCTTTCACCTTTATGGGAAATTGGAAAATACAATCATGCAAAGACAAATCAAAAGTTAAGTTTAATGAGTTATGGGCATGAGGCCCTGATAAAATAATTAGGGCCAAGTTCTGGTCTTAAGTTATCAAAAAAATTTGTAGTTGACACATATGTTTTGAGGTCTTCGCTGAACCTCCCCTTGTCCAGTATCATGGTACAACATAAGCCCGGCCCGTTTGCACCCCAAAAACTGTGCCACTTTTCGTAACACGTTTTTATTTTTTAACCCGGTCGGATTTTGTGTACACAAAATGTGTGTGCAATGCATGCACACGAACCAGGGGACAGACACATCAGTAAAAAAAGGTGATAAGTACCTCCCAAAAAGTGAAAATCACTTTTTGGTGCTGATGTGTCTGCCCCTTTGTCCGTGCATACTTTGCACAAAAGCCGGGCTCATTTTAACCCTCTATACACCACGTGTTAACCTACCAAAACACCTATTTCGGCGTGAAATCAGGATCTCATAACAGGCCGGTCGCACTGAAAATTATGCCAACAAAGAAACAATTGTTGCTCTAAGTAAAACTCCACTAGAATCTTCTTTTTTTCCCATACGTTGCGAGGTATTTTTAATTTTTGTTATAAAGACTTTTTTACCCTTGCTCTACCTACTGTCTACCCCCGCCCCCCAAAAAAGTTTCTACTGACGGAACACGCTGAAAATAGAGAACCATTGAAGCATTCTCTCACTGTGAACTCAACTCCACCACAACCCCTCAAGCAGATTCTAGGGTTTCCGAAGTTCCTTTTTTTTTTTTCTTCAGAATCTAACAATGGCGAGTGATGCTTCTGCAGCCCTTGCAGGTTCAAATAGAAAAGAAAAAAAAAACGAAGTTTTATATAGTTCATGTTCAGTACTTTCTCCCTTTCAATTTGAATTGATCGAACTGGTTTGATGCTTTTTTTTTTTTCCCTTGATTTTAGAAAGGCAGAAAGTTCAACTGTTTCTTAATGCTGCTCGTACTGGAAATCTCGATCTCTTCAAGAGTAAGTTGGATTTATTTTTTGAGGTTTCTTTCATGATTTTATTTTCTTGTTTGTTGATATCTCTGTATTGTTTTAATTTGTGATTTTTGTTTGAATTTACGCTATTAGAACTGGCGGCACAACTCGATGAAGGGCATGGATTAGAGAAAACTGTAGCAAGTGTGAAGGACGCTAACAAAAGAGGGGCGCTTCACTTTGCTGCAAGAGAGGGGAAGACTGAGATATGCAAGTACTTGTTGGAGGATTTGAAGCTCGATGTCGATACAAAAGATGAAGATGGTATGCGTACGATACCTCTTTTATTTTTTCATATTTTTTTATTCCATATTGAAAAAAGGAACTCATATTACACTTTCCCCCTCATCCTCCCCCCTCCCCCAACAACAACAGGAAAAAAAGAAAAAAAGAAGAAGTTTATATGCAATATGCAGAAGTAATATTTAGCTTGAAAAAGAAAAATATTGCTCCCGGATACACTTCAATTGGCATGCAGTCAACATGGGGAGCCGATGATGTTGAAGTCTTATTACATTGATGACACTATGATTATCTGAAGAGGTGTTTTTCGGTTTCTCAGCGTTGTGCATTAATAAATGAATTACACCGAGACTATGGTTTGTGGAATTAATAAGTAATACTACTCCTTGAAGAGTTTGCCTGGCATTACTAGTTGTGCTGTGGCTGCGCCTAACTGATTATTACTATTGTTTATTATTGTAACTATTGTTATTATTATTGCTACTATTACTACTATTATTATTATTTTGAATGATGGGGCTTTCTTGGTCATGATTGTGACCTAATAATGGAATTATGTGAAGTTTGAACCACCTTTTCTGTGTGGATATAGAGAGTATCCAGTTGCTCGATCTTGCATATTCATGGATTTAAAAATCGGGATTGGGCTCAGCTGATCCTTGAAAGCATGTGTGTATTTGTAGCAAGTGATTTTTTTTTTTTTTTTGTGGCCAAAGTAGAAAGAGGGAACAAAGAATCCCGGTGATGCTGGAGAAGGGAGAAGATACCAAAAGTTGATGTAGAATAAATTTTCAAACCTCAAACAATGGTTAGCTTTAAATTGTGGAAGCAAAAGTTTCCAAGTAGCCCCAAAATAAGAGGAAATAAATAATAGAATCACAGAAATTGGGTTTAGTAGAATATAGAATGGAAAGAAGAAAAAAGAAGGAAACAAACCCAAAAAGGGTATTTCAGTAATTTTGGACAGAAAATCCAAAAATTACCAAAATGCCCCCTCTGACGCATCAGAAATTCCGAAATTTGTATGGTCATTTCTGATGTGTGCTAGGGTCCTATAGTTAAAGTTTTATAAAATTCCGATAATATTTGATGGGTCAAATCAAAGAATTTAAAAAAAGTGAAGGTTCTTTAATAGAGGTTTCAAAAGAAGAAGAAGAAGAAGAAGAAGAATATGATAGAAATAATGAGAAGAGAATAGTATAGAAAGAAAGAGAAAGTTATGAAGAAATTAAGAGATAAAGAAAAAGAATAGAGATATACCTTG
>JAOXJP010233999.1:0-10229 GCA_025762735.1 Platanus orientalis | reverse complement strand
TTTCAACTGAACACTTTTTTGGACCCTTTTACCCCCCAAAACAAGACATGTCTGTTTATAATTCATCATATACACTATAGAAGCATTTTTATCACAGAACATTTGCTTCGCAAGGGGGAATGGGCATTGTTAGGGGGCAAACGGTACATGTGGATATAATAGCTTTTGCCTTTTGCATGAATAAAAAAGCTTTAGTTTGGTGAGTTGTGCCAAGTTGCTTATCATAAGCTTAATGAGCCAAGCTTGTGCCTAATCTTTTGTGTGACAAGCTTGAGCTAAAGTGGGAAAAGTGTAGAACCGTAAGGGTGGTCATGGTTGATTACACCTAAAACGAGGAGTCCCTTAGAGTAGAGTCTTAAGGAAAAGTTGTGATGGTTTGAAAATATCACAACTTTTCATAAAGAGTTGTGTTGGTTTGTCAACCAACACAACTTTACATTTAAGGGTGTCATATATATTAAGAGTTATTCAGATAAGTGTGTGTATTTTCTTTCACATTGTTTGTATAAGTATAAAAAGAGTTGGGATATGATCGTATCCTACATCAAAAAATTGGATGAGAAATATTTTTTAATTTCTTTTTCCTCTCATTCTTGTCTTAACCTTTTATATACTTGTCCAAAGGTGTGTGAGTAATACCTAGTCTCACGACACATTATCACAATCTTATCTAAAAACAGTCTGTCTAAACCGAACCAAACCCAACTCATTAAACCGACTGTCAAGGGTATAAACGCAACCCGTTTTTGTTGTTATCTTATTGGTTGATGATTTTTGTGGGACTGATAGTGGCATCAGAGCCAAGTTATCTAGATTCTTGATCAAACAATCTAAAAAATCACGATTTGATAAAAACTTGATACAATGCGTTAATATTACATTTTTTACAAGTGTTAAATCTAAGCACAAACATCATTGTATGGACACTGAAATAATTGAAACATTACAAGACAGCAGGTAGTTAGGAAAATCAACCAATATTTCAATTTGATGGCGGGCAAACCTTAAACTGAATCCATACTAGAAGAAGTCATAAATTTCAATTCAAAGGTGTGTGGTGTGGATAATTCTTATCAACCACCACTTGGTCTCTTTACTCGACAACTATCACATATAAGGCATTGAGGTCCAACTGCACCAAAATATTTGGTTATACTTTGTCATTTTAGGGTTCAAGAACATTTAAGGCATTTGGAAGTTGAATTCTATAATAATTTGACTCGTTTAAGGAATTGTTTCAACCAATACCTGCATGCAATAGAAACAACATTTTCTAATGAATAGAACCCACAAACATCTACAAGTAGAAATCAACGACGGGTTAATAGGCAATTGCATCGTCAATTTGAACGGGTGTTCATTATTGGTCATAGATTGTCTGGGGAATTTTAATTGTACTTTATCTATATTTGTTTTAAATAAATATATACTTAAAATCCAATAATGTCGTCAAAATTAGTTTCTATGAAAAGTGCGAAGAATATTGAGAAACTCAATGGGTCCAATTATGATGGTGGAAAATAAGGATAAATTATCTCCTTATTCAAGACAAATTAAATTATGTTTTTAACATACCAAAACCTATACAACAAGAAAATGATAATTAGAATGCAAATTTGTAACTCCAGAAGTTTGAGGATGACAATTTGATTACAAAGTCTATTATTCTAACCTACATGGATGACGGTGTCATACCTTTATATGAGGACATAGACACAATCAAAAACATTATGGAGATTTTAGAAACAAAATATGGGACTAGATTTGAAACCCATGTTTAATTGCATTTAGAAAAATACAGTACCATCAAGATGAAGAAGGAGATAATGTGAATGATCACATTAATCAAATGTCCTTAATTACAAAAGATCTTGTTATGGTTGGTAACCTAGTCTCAGAAAAAATGCAAGTTTCAATGGTGTTAAATAGTTTACCACCTTCTTGGGATTTTGTTGTTACTGCAATCAACTGTTCAGACTAAGCGCTAACAATGGAGAAATTGCTTGGGCTTTTAGCTCTTGAACAAGAAAAGAAGGGGAGAAGAAGAAAGTATGAACTCTTCATCTCTAAAGATGCACACAAGAAGATAAAAAATGAAAAATGGCAAGTGAAAATTTTGAAGAAGAATTTTAAGGAGCAAAGATTCAAGAAGTTTAAGGCCAGAGTTTGCTACAATTGCATAAAAAATGGTCACTTTAAGGTAAAATGTCTTAACAATCTAATAAAAGAAGTGAATAATCAAGACCATATTTTAACTGTTTCAGAGGTATTTGTAGGAGAACCAATGATGATAGACTAGTGGATAGATTCTAGAGCAACTAGACATGTTGTCAACTACAAAGATGGGTTCATCAACTTTAGAAACATGCCAATAGCAGAACATAGAATCTATATCGGAAATAATTCTTATTGCAACGTGCTCAAAATAGAAGATTTCAAAGTCCAAACAAGTAAGTCATGTTTTATTTTATCTAATGTTTTGTTTACACCCAATATTATTTTTCTGTCAGAATTGGATAAAAAGGGTTATATAGTCAAATTCAAATATAGTCATATAATAGTAAGGACCAAATTTGGTCAAGTAATTGTAAGTGGTGAAATGGTTGATGAAATGTATCGAATAATGATCAATAAAATGATGTATTTTTTTATGTGTATGTTTCCATAAACACAGGTTATTCTTATGTATGACACTTACGCTTGGAACATAAAAGTAAAGCTAAAATGGCAAGAATGAATCAAAAAAGGTTGATACATAATTTGAATGAAATTAATTTTGAAGTTTGTACTCCTTATTTACAAAGAAAAATGACAAAGAAGTCATTTATCAAACATTGGAAATCATCTGAATTATTAGAAATAATACATTCAAATATTTGTGGTTCTTTAAGAATCAAGACACATAGAAGAATGAAATATTTCATACATTTATTGACGATTATTCAAGATATGGATATGTATACCTCCTACAACATATGTCAAAAGCCTTGGATAAGTTCAAGGAATTTAAGGAGGCTGAAACCCAATTAGGTAAAACAATAAAATCCTTAAATAGTGATAGGGGTGGATAAAATACTCTTAAGGATTTTGACGATTTATGCAAGGAGAATGGAATAAGGCATTTAAACATTATGCCTTATACACCACAACAAAATGACATTGTAGAAAGAAGAAATAAGACCTTGATGAATATGATAAGTTCAATGTTGGCTCATTCATGACTCTCTTTATATATATTAAATAGAGTGACTACAAAGAGTAAGTCACTAACCCCTTATGAACTTTGAACAGGTAAGAAGCTAGATCTATCAAATTTGAGAATCTGGGGGTTTAAAGCTCATGTTCTAATACCAAAGCCTCTCAGAGATCAATTAAGTAACCAAACTTATAAATACAGATTCATTGGTTACCCTAACAATGGATCTAGTTATGGATTCTAACATAAAAAAGAGAGCTTTATTGGAAACATAAATGCTACATTTATAGACAAGGTTAAGCCCATTAGTGATCTTGATAAAATCTTTTTGATAGAAAAACATGAGTGTTAGGGGACTGTAAAAGACATAGACCAGAATAAACCTATTGATGAAAGTACTATTGTACCGACTAAACCAAAATGACATTTTTTGATTAGTGGGAGGAAAAGGTCTAGAGAACCTTCTTTCCTATTTTAGGATCATTACAGTTTAATGGTAGAAGAAGATGATTATATTTATGAAGATGATATTATTGATGATCTCAAGACATATGAGGAAACAATGAGTCTAGATGACTCAATTGAATGGCTAAAAGTTATAAAAGATGAGATATCCTCTATTGAAAAGAATAATGTCTGGGAATTAACAGATCTCCAAAATGATAGAAAAGCAATATGATGCAAATGGGTACTTAAGAAGTACACAGTTGATTTTATACTAGACAAGTACAAGGCTAGGTTGGTAGCAAAAGGTTTTTTCCAACAACCTGGGAGAAACTTTGAAGACGCATATTCACAAATAGCTAAGTTTGTGTTGATTATAATTTTAATGGTTATAATTGCATATATGGATATAAAATTGTATCAAATGGATGTTAAAACTACATTTTTTAATGAAAATTTGAAGGAAAACATTTATATGCAACAATCAAAAGGCTTTAAAATTTAGGGACCTGTTGACAAAGTCTATAGATTAAAAAAAGTCCTTGTATGGACTTAAACAATCTTCGAGGCAATGGTATTTGACATTCCACAAGGCGATTCTAGAATTAGGATATGAAATGAATAAGTTTGACCATTGTATATATGTGTGAAAGGAAGATGCTAAGATAACAACATTATCACTGTATGTGGATGATATATTATTACCCAAAAATGATTTAGAAATGATTAATAAGACTAAATCATATTTGGGTTCTCAATTTGAGATGAAAGACATGGGTGACGTATCTTATGTATTAGGTATTAAGATATTTAGAAATTGAGGCTCAATGATGTTATATCTGGATTAAGAAAAATATTTTGAGAAGATCCTTAAAAGATTTAAAATTGAAGGGTGTAAACCTATTTCTACACTTATTATCAAGGGACAAAAGTTAGATAAATTAATGTGTCGATAGAATGATCAGGAAAATGACAAAATGTGTAAAGTACCATATGTCCAAGTTGTGGGTAGTTTTATGTATGCAATGATTTGTACCAGGCCTAATATTTGCTATAGAGTTAGATTAGTAAATCGGTTTCAATCTAATCTTATAAAAGAATTATAAGATACTTGAAAGGAACCAAGAATTATAAGTGCTAGGCTTTAGATCTAGCAAATTGGACATTGTTGGGTTTTCTTATGCAAATTTTGCAGGTGATTTAGATGAAAGGAAGTCAATTAGTGGTCATGTGTTCCTCTTTGAGGGAATAGTAGTTTCTTGGTCCAATAAGAAACAAACATGTGTTGCTAGGTATACCATGGAGTCTAAATTTATTACATGTAGTGTAGCAACATCATATACCATTTGGATTGGACGTTTCATAAGAAATTTGAAATTAGGTTTAACAAACGACATAATTAATGTATTTTGTGATAACAAGTCTACTATCTCTATAATAAAAAGTGGAGTTAACAACTCAAAGACAAAACACATTAATGTAGATTATCACTATATCATAGATATAGTGGAAAGAGGTGAAGTTAAAGTCGACTATGTTACTTATGAAGAGATGGTAACCGATTCCATGACCAAGGGATTGTTTCTGAAGAAAATTAAAGAACATATAGCCATAATGGGTATGGTTGGCCCAAAGGATGTCCAAGGTGTTGGAGGCTATGTGGGAGGCATTACAGAAGGGATTTTGGGGATGCCTGAGAAGAACAATAAATGCACGATTACTTCGACTTAGTATAAGCATGTATACCAGATATTCAGAACTGAACAACCAATTTTATGAAATAGTTCTGAATGTGGTCAGAAGTGATTAGGTGAACTAACGAGGTATAGACACTGGCTCAAGTCCTCGCATGCAAAGTCTACAGAAAGCTGGAGGATAACTAATAGGGAGTGTAGTTCAATCACCAAGTGGTAGTAATAAGTAAGTCGACATTGTTGAGGTCAGGGAAAGCCTTGCTCTTGAATTAGAGCGTACGAAGTACTTGATAAAATGAAGGCCTTACTCCACAAAAAGATGGGAGTGTAGGGGAATACTTTTGCTTTGTTGCAAGTCTACATTAATCAAAAATAGGAATGTGGGCTGAAGTCATCGTTTATGATACTGAGTGTGAGACTTTAGCCTCAGAGACACTAGTATGATGCATGCTAGTCTTAAATGACAGAAGTCTTTAGGGAGTACATTCAATCTAACAATGTTTGTATGGGTACTTGATGCGGTCAGTTTAACATTGATGACGATTTACTAGGGATAGTGGATCACGTTGTCCAAAGGATTATGTGGTGATTTAGCCAATCCTACTAATTGTTCAGTATAACGGAAAGGAGAAAACACATGTGTTTAATCATGCTCAAGTGGGATATGTAGAAACGTAGGGGTGGTCATGATTGACCACAACCAAAACGAGGAGTCCCTTGGAGTTTGGACTCTTAAGGAAAATTTGTGATGGTTTGAAAATATCACAACACCTCATAAAGTGTCATTTTGAAATATGCAACTCCTTAAGAAGAGTTGTATTAGTTTCCAACCAACACAACCTTATCTATTATTCTTTCATAAAATGTTGTGTAGGTAGAGAAAGAGTTATGTTGATTTGTCAACCAACACAAACCTACATTTAAGAGTGTCACATATACCAAGAGTTGTCTAGATAAGGGTGTGTATTTTCCCTCACACCCTTTGAATAAGTATAAATAGAGATGGAGTATAACCATATCCCACCTCAAAAAAATTAGATGAGAATTATGTCATAATTTCTTTCTCCTCTCATTCTTATCTTAACCTCTTATATACTTGTCCAAAGGTGTGTAAGTGATACCTAGTCTTACAACACCTTATCTAGAAACGGTTTTTCTAAACCGAACCTATTAAACTGATTATCAAAGGTATAAAGGCAACCCATTCTTGTTCTTATCTTATTGGTTGATGATCTTTGTGGGACCGAGAAAAATTTTGTCTAAGCTTGGTTTAACCACATGAAGATTGAATCATTAGACTTGCATGTGTCAGCCTAGTTGGGCTAATGCCCCCATTCCTGGGGTCTATGGCATACTCCTCCCAAGCGGGAGGCTAGGGCTTAAATCCCCTTGGTAGCAATTTTGTAGTGTTTAATATATTTAGTATAGGTCTTGCGTTATAAGTAGAATAGTCAAGTGGGTCCCAACAACTCTACAAAAAGGCATCCCCCATTAGACTTGTATCCTCTCTGTCGCCTCGTGGTGAGCCGAGACACAAAGGGGGGTGGGACCCTCTAAAAGTGTATGGGTCCCACCCCCCATTATGTCTCGGCTCACCTGTGGCTCACCACGAGGTGTCGCAGGGGATATAGCTCCTCCCTCATTGGGCTGGTGGTACATATACTTCAAGGTAAGTGTAACATACCTATTACTAGCCGCTCATTATATGGTAGATATCATGGCAAGAGAACGTATTACTCAAATCTAGAACAATTTTCATGTTGTGGGTGATTAAGTTTTGATTCTTGATTCTAGATCTTCTAATCATCTTTCTATGGTTGCTCTTTATCAAAATAATATAATATAATATAATATAATATGTTACACTTGATTATAAATTATTGTTTTGACCCTTAAGGTGTAATTAGCTTGGCCCTATCCAAACCGAAAACTCACCCAATTTACACCCTTGGCAAGCAATTCTGTGTAGACACAAACTTCTATAAGCATGCCTTTGATTGACACAAGATGGGTTTTTGAATTTGGTGTCTCTTTTTTAACACCTACATGTTCATCTAAACACTTTTTTGGACATTTTAACCCCAAACACAACACATGTCATCTTATCATTCACCATACACACTATAGACACTTTTTCATCACAGAACATTTTCTTCCATTAATCATAAACTCAAGAAGGATGAAACACCTTGCTTTAGCGATTAGAAGAATCTATCCTAAAAAAGATGTATCCAATTCAAGCTTGAGAATTAATGTAGGATGAGAGCTCGCAAGTATGAGCAGTTGAGTCTCAAGTGAGACCCTAATCATGCACTAAGTGGAATAGAAAGAAAGGGTCATTTTATTTTAGAAAACTTTGAATTTTGATTGAAAGCACTCACAATACAAAGCATTAGGATTGTAAATAGACTAGATACGAAGAAGATATAAACATGTGTATTTGTATTCGCTTATTTAATAAGATTTATGAAAAAATAAGGACCTAAGAATTATAGAGATGGAAGACAATTGGTGGAGATCAACCAGAGAAGGAGAGCTAGCTATTGGGGAGTTTTGAGCTAAGGTTTCAATTTCTTTCATATGAAATGGGAATAATGTGAAATGAGAAATGGGTTAGGGTGTCACGCCCCAAAACCCATACCAGTATCGCCATGAATTTTGACACGTGACACTAACACTTTTCATTTCATTTTATATTCAATCATTCTTAACCTGTACATAATTTTTTTCTTTCTTTACACTCATATGCAGCAGAATAATTCATCAATCACTTTTCAATCGACACATATTAATCACATTCCCATTCAATTAAATAAATAGTCTAATACATCCAAATCCATCAACTAGACTAAAATAATAAACTCCCTAACTTATTGCATCCTTTAAAATTTAAATTAATATAACTGAACTGAAATAAATAATCTCTAATCTAGATAACTGAAAATAAACAAGTATCCAGTCAATAGCTCGCTTTATCTAGAATTGTTACTTTGTAATCTCCTCATCATCTGTGGTGTCAGATTAGGGTAAGTTTGACAAACTTAGCAAGAAAACAATAAACTATGGAAACAATGAATCAAGTCTTAGCACGATTTTAGAAACTAAACAGATACTTTTCTATTTACAATTTAATATGTGTGACAGTTCATAAATCAATCTCATACATTGTTAAACATTTAATAACATTACAGTTCTATGTATAGAACATATATAAGTGATAATCATATGCTTTTACATTAACAGAACAGAACGGATTAGATCATATTTCATTTCATAGCCATTACAATACAAAACATAACATATATCTGCTATCAAGTCAGAACACATATCTGCTATCATGCCAGAACATATAACAGTTCGTAGCATTTAAACCTAGCTGAGAAGAGTCTAGTTCACAACATTTATACCCAACTGAGAGGGGTTATTACTATCTCCTATGTGGCAAACAGTAAGGATCCATAATAGTTCACACCGATTATACTCAGGTGAGAAGGGTTCCATCAATAATTCCCCTTGATGGACAATGTGGCTTTCTAATAGTACATATCATTCTTTTGCAGTTTCAATCAATTCATATAGTTTATAGAAACAACATATAACAATTATTTATATTGACTAATTCAAAATAACATATATAAGAGCATGCTTGATCCAACTAGGCACAATCTATAGAACATGTTTTTCAAAGCATATCAAATATGTTTAGAACAGTACTCTTGAAAATCCCTAATAGTTAGGTGTAAAAATCAATATCTTTTTTTATAAAATTGGATTTAAGGTCACTAAGAATAAATCATAGATTAGAAATATAGCTTCTTGCAAATCAGTAGATCATTACTTGTAGGAATTATTTAGAAGATCAAACATTCTTATAATAGCTTTTACAATCTTTAGGACTAAACCCTATTTTAAAACTCTTGATTTTTCATTTAAAAACATAGTTTTATATGTAATAACAATGCAAAACGGATTCAAACAGGTGATACAACTCTTTAAAATTATATAAACTTGAAGACCATTCACTTTTATATCATGTTCTTGTAAAATTATTTTCTCTTTCAAAGTCTTGTTTTAGAAATTTAGGCAATACCAAAAATTAATGAAAATGATTCAAAAACTATGTTTAACATCTTCAAAACAGAGTAGTAGAAATCTAAGAACCTATGAATTCAAAACAAAACAATAGTTTAATGTTCTCTTACCTCTTGGTATGCAAAAATGTTCCTAAGCTTTAAGTTCTTCAAAATCTTTCAAACCCTAGTTATTTATTTATTTATTTTCCTTCTCTCCCTCTTCTTCTACCTATTTTTGGTGTAAAATGAGGGTATTAGAGTTCCTTTAGTGTATTTATAGTGTTTGGGGTCGAGTTGAGTGGGTCCCACACTCCCTAAATTGAAAAAAATCTTTTCCTAAAAAAATCATAATTTGGGCATTTCGATTGATCCTGGATCGATCCAATACTATTCATGCATTTTACTGAGACCTGAGAGGTCCCAGTTTGATCCTGAATCGATCCTGGATCAATCCAAATGGACAGGATTTTTTAAATCGATCATAACTTTCTCTACTCAACTCTAAATCGATCTCTATTTGTTGGGTTGAAAACTAGACTTCAAAACCTTTCTAACAAGGTATCACCCTCCAATTCACTTGAGATTCGTGTCAGTAGGCCAGGGAAGTTACCATAAATCAGTGGGTCTATCGACATTGACACATTTTGGGAAAATGATCATAATTTCTTCTAGAAAAATTCTATTCACGTACTATTTGTTGGGTTAAAAAATAGACTTTAAGACATTTCCTATGATATATTGCTTATAACAACAACAACAAACAGCCTTATCCCAACTATTTGGGGTCGGCTACATGAATCTTGTTCCGCCATTCCGCTCTGT
>JAOXJP010233998.1:0-10229 GCA_025762735.1 Platanus orientalis | reverse complement strand
GGAGAGATTTCTTGTGAAATTTATAACAGTAAGTGATTATATGGATTATACACATGTTTGTTTATTCTATAAGTTCTTAGAATACATGATTCAAAATCTAGGATTTGTTTGACAAGTTCTAAGTGATTTCCCTGTTATGCCTATGTTTTCGAAATGAAATCCTTAGAAAACAATCAATTTTGAGGTTCTCAATCCATCGGTTACAAGTAGTCTAATTTCCTATTGATTGATTAATTAATTTATTTGAAGTTTTCTTCTAAAGATAACCCTATTAATAAAGTGATTCAGAATGCAAATCTATTTTAATCATAGATTTCCGTGTTATTGTGAAATTAAGATTAGTACCACCATTGGTTTAATACTTTCATTAGACTCCAGGTATTTCTTTTAAAAATTAAAGTATTGTTCTCAGTATTTTAGCAAGATAAACAGTGTTCTCATCTTTTCAAATTTCTAAACCATTTGTTCCTTAGAAAGCATCAAGCATCTGTGAGTTTGTTTTGATACATCTGTATGTATTCTCTTTTATGTAACATTACTCCGAAAGATTTGTATATCAAGAGTAAATGGACTGTTTGAATAAGATTAGTTTTGTTTTGAAAAGTTTATTACATGTAAGATAAGAAGGTTTTGCATTGGAAACTCTAATGGAACTTAAACCTTAAAGACAAAGTGAATATGTGAAAAGTAAAAAGTGTTCTCACTATCATGGGAATTTTATGATGGTCTTCACACACAAGAGTATGTATGAGATCAATGATTAGTGTTCAGATCTCTCACCACTAGGGGTTAGATGGTGGTATCCATTCAAAAGATCATATGTAAAAATAAATGATAAATGTTCAGATCCCCCAGCATTAGGAGTTAGATGGTGGTATCCGCACTCAGGATCGTATGAGTGACAGTGTTAAGTGAAAAGTGAATCTACACATGGGATCGTACATGTGACACTGTTAATGAGCCCCGCCATTAGAGAACATATGATGGTATCCAAACCGCACATGAGAGAGTCCATGTGATAGTGTTAAGTGAGCCCGACCATTAGGAAACATATGACGGTATCCGCACGTGGGACAATACATGTGACAGTGTTAAGTGAACCCCACCAATAGGGGAACATATGATGCTATTTGCACGTGGGATAGTACATGTGAAAGTGTTAAGTGAAAACTTAGATGTATGTAAAACCGCATTAAATGTATTGAAATGAAAAGTAGGGATCAGATTTCAACATGTGATTTAGAAAAAAAAGTTCAGATTTTTGTTATGCTTAGTTTTGTTTTGAACTTAGTCTATGATATGCTTTAAGTTATACTCAACTCATAGCTTTATGAAAATCAAAACTTAAATGATAAGTTTCATCTTGAAAATCAATGATTCGTACCTTGTGAGCCTGTCAAGCTCACCCAATTGACAAATTTTTTCAGATTAAGACTTAATGGAGTTTGGCAGCATTGGAGATGTCCTTGGAGATGAAGTGATGGAGATCGATAAGAATTTATTTATGCTTATATTCAGTGCATTAGACTTATTATTTCAGACTTTGACTTGAAGATTTAGTTGGAGATTTAATTCCTAGTTTTAAATTCATGGATATTTGACATTATTTATTTAAAGGTTACAATAGGTCTTTCATAGAGGATTAAAGTTACTTGAAGATTTCTAGTTTTAAATTAAGGTAATTGCTAGAAATGTTAGACTATGTGTAAGGTTGAATGGATTATGAGATCCTTATTAATGTCTTGTGGTATGGAGATTTTAGAAAAAAAAATTCCGCTGCAAATGTGAATGTTTATTTATGGATTCCACTGCGTATTAGCCATATATTGGCGTAAGTGAATGAAAATATATATATAGATAGATAGATAGATAGATAGCGGGTGGTTTTGGTCGTGATTCCGGGTGCCCATAAGGGAGTAATTCAGGTTGTGACAGTCCTATTATCATTGCTTAGGTCTTTACAATATTGATTGTTTGCTGATTTTCATAAATCTGAAAGTAGTTAGTTTCTTTGCAATGAAGTTTGATTCTGTTTTAAAGCTTTAAATTGGTTCAAATCATTCATTCTAGAGTAGGTCCATTACCCCGTTCTTCTAATAGAACTTAAGAGTGTTTGATTGAGACTAGGAATCTAGTTTATATATTTATATTGTTTTGTGTAAGTTCCTAAGATCTCAAATTGCAAATGAATGTACATGCATCCTGCATCATTGATATTGGGAATAAAAACCTCCATCCAAATATGTGACAACTCTATTTTGGAGCCTTTTTAGCCAATAAGTGAATTTTGATGTACAAGATAGGCACAATCGAAAAATCCCACAACCAATGAGGCATATGTTCAATATATAACCAGCTGTGCTTTGAGGTCCATCGAAACAACCCCTTAAGTTCTCTAAATCCAAGCCCGATAGCTCGTGTTTTTGAGATACAAGAGACCATTTGAGATTGCTAAGTAGCATTTTTTAAATCCAAAAACGGTATGCAGGCTATAGAATTCAGCACCCATTTCCAGATTAGTTCTCTTTTCTAGATTATTCTGTTCCTCCCCAGGCAGACAGTAATCTGCCATAGGTGATGTTGAGAAAGAATGACTATAAAAATAAGAAAGGCCCAATCCAAGGAAAAATTTTAAAACATAAGCTTATGTTATCTCACCTCAAAGTGACTTAATTTGAGGCTAAGAAATAATATAGAAAACCTGTGTTGGCTTTTTATAAACAGTGGGATTAATGTATTACTATTATAACATTTCCCAGTTACATGTGCAACTTACAACATTGCTGACTGCCACAAATTAACTGCTAGTACGAAAATAAGTAAGTGATAAAATTAATGATCTAATTGTTTTACTTAAGCACACAATGTAATTGAGACTAGATGTATGATAAATAAACTTGAATGTGATGGGTACATGTATACAGAAAGACATAGGCAAATTTTATTTTAGAGTAGCAGTTTAAATAATACAAATATGGTAGAAAAGGAGACAAAAATACTTACCATTGGTACACCGAACACAAACACCATACTTCACCTTGCACAAATAACACACTAATTTTCTGCGTGTCTCCTTTATTCCTTCAATATTCATAATCGGCTCCATAATCCTCCTGTCCTCTACATACACCTCAGGCATCCATTGACAACAAAACAAGTGAGCAAACTTCACAGCACCACATTTTTCTCTTTCAGCAGCATCCTTGGCCACAGGTTTCAAAGCACCACCCGGTTTTGGGCAAAGCACACAGGGCATCGACAAGAAGTCACCACCAGCGTTCACAAAAGCATTTCCAGCTAAACCAATTTCAACGTTATCCTTGTGCTTGCACCAAGAACACAACCACGACCCAACTGGAACATTTTGCACACCATAGCATTTCTGATGCACTGCAGCGTTACAAGAATCACAGAGCAGAATTCGGTTTGAATGTTCACCAGTGTCACCTAAGCAACAGACGTGGCAAAGCCGTAAACCTTGCCTTTCCAAAGGACGTGCAACAACCAGTCTGTCTAAGCCTGCGTCCCCACCCAAGAGCTTCCTTTTCTTGGATGGACGCTCCGAAGTAAGTAGAATCTTATTCCTAGAGCCCAACAACCAATGCAAACCAGTGAATGAAGGTGAAGACGGTGTCACTGAAGATACCTTTTCTTTCTCAGACAAATTATCAACTAGCGGCGGAAACAACGTCACTGACGATGGCATTTCTTCCTGAGGCAAAATATCAGCACCCCCACAGTCAATTTCCATATACTGTTCCTCCACCTCTTCAACAACAACCGCTGGGTTGGAACCGACTTCGGCTGCATTGGCACAAGTCCTAACAGAGGCAGCAGAACGCGCATTCTCCTCGACCAGCTCCGGAACAAAAGGAATAGATAAACAAGAGTGCATAGCTGAGGAACCAAACAACGACACAGCAACCAAATTCTCGATATCATTCAACCTCACCTCCCTCAAGTACTCCTCTGTCTGAGCCCAAATGTTGGAGACAGTAGCCAGTGAAACCAAGTTATGTCCCGAAGACTTGGCAACGGATTCCGAATGGGATTTCTTATGCTTCTTACGACCATCAGAGTACTTTGACAAGAAATCTGCCAACTCAATGGGAAGAGTAGAAACACTAGAGACCACGGCATCGTCAACATCGTAAGGAGAACGCTCAGAGAGAACCTTCCGAGCCTGAGTGTAGAAATCAATACCCAGAGGTTCCTCTCGACGACTCGCTTTCTGGTTCGCGGGAATTTTGGTGGAAGCCCTAGAAACGACGCAAGGCTTCTCTTCGGTGCCGCAACCTCCCTCTGCACCCCTACCCATCATTTTCCGCCGAGAGCATCGGCTTCCAGTCATGGCCACGAAGAGCCACCACTATCCATCCCAGAAACCCTAATAACCCTAACCCTAGCTCTGGTTTCGTTCCTCGCATGCAACGAACGGCAAAGGGAGAGAAATGAAAAAGCAAATTCGGAAGAAGTCAAGACTCACAACTTAGGTTATGATTTTCATTTTAATTTGCAGTTTTCTGTTCAGATCCGTCGAAAAGATGTGGGGCGTCGCGTGTTCTGCAGGCAGGGAACTGGAAGGGAGAGTTTTTTTTTCTTTTTTTTTTGTTAAAACGAAGAGATTTTTTTTTTCCGGCAAGTTAGAGAAAGCGGGAAAAACGAATTACGTTTGTGAACGTGCGATTTGTAATCTCGAAGGAGGGGGACGGAAACGGAGCGCGTCAGCTTCGTTAAATATGGACGAAGTCACCATTTTATATCGATAGATATTTACTCTTCTTTTTTTTCTTTTTTCTTTTTTCTCTCGCAAGCGACGGTTCAATTTTGATAAAGATAGTGGACTTTAGGAGATATTCTTTTGAGTTTACTTTGTAAGATATTCATAGTTATCAGAACCGACAGCGAAAATGACTAAGCGGTTCAGGGTGGTTCAATTGATAAATGGTCCGGCCCAGCCAGCCCAAGGATTGTCACTTGTCACAGCTATTATATTACGAAATACATGTTTTGTCCAAGATTTTTGTATCATAGTACAGGACCCTTACCATAGGGTGAGGGGGTTGATATCCTCTGTCACATGAGGATTTACATTGGGCCTGGAGCCACCATTCATGGGCTCCATGTGGTGTCAAGTACTGACAAGGGAGCCCATGAATGGTGGCTCTAGGCTCGGCATAAATCCTCATATTGCAGGGGATATCATCCCACCCTTCTTGTCAGTACTTGACACCACATAGGGCCCCATGAATGGTGGCTTTGGGCCGATCATAAATCCTCACATGGCAGGGGATATAATCCCACCATAGGGGGAGAGGTAGTTGTCAACACAATCAGTTGTGAAGTGTTTTTAGGGGGTACAACTTCTCAATTAAAGAGGTGATGCCAAGACATTTATCCTGGAGAGGTGTTGGAAAGTGCTTTGAAGCTCAAATTTATTAAATCAGTTCACAATAAAACTCTTATTGGCAGTGTTGCCTAAATCGTGCTTCCTCTTTGTACTTAAAAATATATTTTTCTTCTATATCTTATATCTAAATTTATAGTTTATGAAGCCAATGATCTGTGTTGCTATGTCAAGTGGTTCTTAATAATTTTTTTTTAAATAAGTTAGTCAGGCCAACTCCATTCATATTATGTATATATTTTATTTATATAAGAACTTTTATTTAAAATTGGAGAATATCCAAATAAATTCTGTATTCTAAGTCATTAAAGTTTTGAAAACTCATCTAAAAAAATGGGAGCATCTGTACGGACCCCTACATAATAATAGCGTTGGCTTTTCATTTTTCTCTCATGAGAATCCATTTACTCTAATGAAAATAATATGGGATATTCTAGATTGACTTATTGTATTATGAGTATGCATTTAAAGTCTCAATATTTTATCAATGAAAACATTTTAACTACTATTATAGTCATTACTTTAATACTTTTTGGGTGAACCATGCAATATTACCAAATGTGCACTTGTTTTGGCTCACACGCGAGATGTTTAATCTTGGGAGTACAATAAGAAGTATGATTAAATTGAATGTTCGAGGATATTTATGAAGTCATGATGACTAATTTGTGTTATTTTGATAGTGTCTGAAGAATAAGAAAGAGTTTAAAGGGAAAAAGATATTCAGGCTGATTTAAAAAATAAATATATAAATAACAGCATATTTTGTATGACATAAAAAAAACTTACACACGGTGTATATATGCATGCTGTGTATACTCGAGATCATAGACAAAGTGTAAATGTCATAAGAAAAATTATACATAACATGCACAAGCATGTCCTGTATGTTTGAAAATATAGATGATGTAAAATTGCATGCCATGAAAATAAATTTTATACTATGAAAATAAATTTTAACAAAGTTCATAACACGACGTGGTAATTGATAAGTTTGGTGATCAACTAATTTACTATTGGATCCATTGTTTGAAACTTTTTTTTGTCCCAAATGCGAAGAGCCGAACCAGATAATCTATGCCAACTCACAGTAAAAAAATAAAAGACTTAAAGTTTCCAACTCTAGTCTAAAAATAGGGAAATTCGGGTCTATGTTGGAAATGAACCGTGAGATAGGGAATTTGGATGGGGATGGCTCCATTAAGACAAAATCAAGTAAGCATTCAAATTCTTGGTGGTAGGTCCTTGGTTTTCCATAACATTTTCCAAATTGATTGCATGACAACATTGGTTGAATTCGATAGAGAAGGTCAGGAAAGCATGAATAGACATGTAGATCAGTTTTGGAAGTAAATTTTCTTGGAAATTCTAAATGCGTAATTCTAGGGGGTGAATAGGATATAATTAAAATTTTAATTCTTTTATCTCTTTTTAGTTTTAATTAAGTTGATTAGTGTTGTTCAATTTTAATACAACTTAATTAATGTGTTTGGTGCTCCAAGTGCTAATGATTACAAGTATGAAAATGTAAGTGACAATTACACAAAAATCACACACCACTACACAAGAATTTATAGTAGTTCAGTTAAACTAGGGTCTACGTCCATTTTCAACTACTCAATTTATTAATTAATCACAAAGATTACAAAAGGATGACTAAACCTGATTTTGATGTGTTTGGTGTCTCAGACAAGTACAACCTTGGTTGTCTCCGAGCCAAGGTCTTATACAACGTGCTTACTATCTCTGGCAAACACGGCATTAGTTGTCTCTGATCCACTGTCTTATACAATGTGCTTGGTGTCTCCGGTAAGCATGACCTTGGTTGTCTCCAAGTCAAGGACTTACAGTCCGTCAAACGGCATCTCTGACCATTGATAAGTGAAGGGTTTAAATACCAAGATGGTCTCAATAACCGGATATGGTATTTTTATCCAATCAATGGGAATGATACCCCAATATGTGGTGCAGCTCTCAATAGCTCACTAAGGGAAACTAAGTCCCGATGTAAAGAGTGGCTCTCAATAGCCAAAGATACCGGTAGGTTAGAAAAGTCAATTTGTTTTTTATAGAGGTCTTGGCTTCCCCCAACCCTTGGATGAGAATCATCCAAAATGGGTAGCAAATTCGGAATGTGTATTTCAATTTTGAAATGTTCCACCTAGTTTATAACGCTTCACTTATGTTTGAGCGTTTCACTTCAGAGCGCTCCAAGTCCAACATTTTTTTAGCGATCCACTAGGAGCATTTCTCTCAATCATGATAGACTAGAGAATTATTGGAACACTCCACCTTGTTGAAGCTCTCCAACTCCTCTTTGAAGCACTCCAAACTGGTGGATGAATGACTAGTCTGGTTTGGAGCGCTCAACTTTTCCAAGATTTTTGTAGAGAGCCTCTAAGGCCATCTCCAACCCTGAGAAGGTGGTGCTTGTGTGCCTTTGAGGGTCTCTTTATTGTTTCTTACCCTCACTTACCTTTGCGGATGCGAAATTATGCAAAAGATGTGAACATGGTGCTTTGGTCCTTGCATGATTCGAACTTGCTTCCTTGGAGTCTTCTTGGTCTTCAAGAATGATCTTCTCATATTGTGGACACAAGAACTCGTAGACTCTAACTTGAACATGTCATAACCTAGTCTTTGAATTAGTTGCAAATAGGATTTGATTAGGAGTCCTTAGTTGCAAATAGTATAGTCCCCCAAGATTGCCTTCAGATGTTATACTATCTATCTATTTGGTTTTCCAAATAGGAAAAGGTTAACAAACATCAAATAAGAGATGGAATGAACAAACTGTTGAAGTGAAGTCTAATGCAAGGCTGAAGGTGAGAAAGAATTAGGAATAGAGTTCCAGCAGAGTCAGATCGATCTCCCTTTCGGGAAAACCAGGCTTGTAGAAAAACTAGGCACCAGGGAATCCAACCAACCAAGAGGATCGATCCAAGGCACCTGGATTGATCCAACTAGTAGAAGGATCGATCCAACAACGATGAGACGAGATATAGAAAACTTGTGGAGCACCAGGAAACATAGGTTTCATGGTGGTATCAACTTGTATGATCTATAGAAGATCTCTATTGTTGTTTAGGGTTTAAGGGAGTAAAAATATTATGAGAAAATAGTGGTTTTGTGAGAGAATGAGAGAGAACTATTGTAATCTTCCCCAGATAGTGAAGCTTTCTCCGTGATTCTGTGGTTTTTTTCAACTTGGGTTTTTCCACATAAATCCTATATTGTTGTGGTGTGCTTGTGGTTTTGATTGTTTTGTTTTGATTAATTATTGTTTCTTCTTGTTTGGTTTGATTAATAGGCTTTTGTGTGAACTACCAACAACTGGTATTAGAGCTGAGGTTTTGGAAAACCGGTTTCAACAAGCCAAGGAAGTCGGAGACTTCATTATGAGTGGGAGTAATGGTGACACAAACGGATGAATCCACAAAGTTTGGGATTGAGAAGTTTGACGGTATAAACTTTACACTATGGAAGATGCAGATAAAAGATTTTCTATACTAGAGAATTATCTATCAACATCTTACAGGGAAAGCAAAGAAACCTGATGAAATTCTATATCAGTTTATCCTAGAGGAGGTGAATATGATTCTTTTTTTTTTAAGAAATTCTTTTGAATTTATTGTTTTCCCAATTAACTTAGTTCAATTGAATCCTAATTACCCCACAAAGTGACCACTTAAGTTTAGTTATATGATTGAACTCCTAATGTGATCTCTTAGCTATGATTTCCAAATTTATATTCCCACAATATATTCAATTATGCAAGTGTGCCTAATTAGTCCAATTTGTAAATTCAACTAAGGCATATACACTTGTGTTCAAATATGATATGGAAATTAAATGACATATGTAAAGCATGCAACCATAGAGACACAGGTGTTTAGAGTGGTTTGGCACACCAGCCTACGTCCGCTTTCCAATGTCCACTCCGGGGGTGTGTTGATTTTATTAATTATTAACTCCTAACTATTACAAGGGACATAAAGAAAACCTTAACTCTAGTGTCTCTGGTAGAGGTGACATTGTGCTTGGTGTCTCCGACAAGTGCTCATGAGTTCGGTGTCTCCGGTGAACTCCCAACTATACTTCCGTTGACTTTGGTGGAAGCTTCCATGTCCGATGGCTCCGGTGGACGTATTCGAGTAATGGAAAGAACGTAGTTTGGTTATGGTGCTCAGCCACTCAATAGGCAAATGTGACAAAGTCTTCACACCAGGTGTAGAGATCTCTTTGTGAGATTTCCTAAGTTGGGCTCTTACTCTCTAAGGCTTTTACAAATGCTCTAAGGGATCTCCTTCAAGTCTTGGTAGATAGATTTACCAATCCTCACCTCCCCAATACTTGGTTTTTCCTCTCTTTAGGTAGATTTACCTATTTTGCTCAAGAATACCTTATGTAGAGGTTTTCAAATGATTTATCCAAAATGGAATGCTCAAGAATGTTTCTAATATGTTTAGGAGGTGTTGCTCCATCATCTAGGACCAATCCTCTTTTATAGGGTCAAGCTAAGGCTCCCCATGACCTGTAATGGTAAAAAAATTAGCCGTTAGAGTTAAGATTTCCGTGTGCAATCGATCACAAGATTTATGATCAGTCATGACTATGATCAATCATAAATATCATGACCAGTAATGGCCTCTTATCTGATATTCAAAAATATCTTGTCAAGGCGATCATTTTGAGTACTTGTGGGTTTCGAGCGGACATCATAATCAAAAGTTATGGCCGTTTTAAGTTTAGAAGTCCATGTTTACTTCTCAACTCATTTTTCACTTGGATTTTTTTAGCAATTACACCTAGGGGCATATAT
>JAOXJP010233997.1:0-10229 GCA_025762735.1 Platanus orientalis | reverse complement strand
AGTTGTTTAAGAGACAGCTATATATATATATATATATATATATATATATATATATATATATTCATTTTATTCTTATTCCTTTCACGATAATTTTTCTAATGGTTTGAAGTTACTTCCAAATTGCACTTTACTCGTTTCCCAAATGTTTCTTGATCGCTTCCCCAATCACTTCCTACTTGCTTCCCAGAAGCTTCTTAATCATTTATCACTTCTTGTTTCCTAAGTATTTATTTGTTAATAGTAAACTAACCAACTCCCCCAAAACCTTAAGGTGTTCAGAGATATACAAATTAATATACTTCAACACCATCCCCCTTTGGAGGAATACTGTTCTCTCCATGGAACACTTGGGGAACCAATTACGAGTCTACAACACACACACACACACACACACACACGTGAAGTACTACGTCTAGGAGAATAGTTTTACTTCCAGGGGATTTGAACTAGCAATCTAGCTTGGCTCTGACACTATGTTAATAGTGAGCTAACCAACTCTCCCAAAACCTTAAGGTGTTTAGGAGATACAAAAATTAATACACCTAAACATTATTGAGCCTTGCCTCTTGCTTCTCACTTTCAAATTGTTTTTCACTTTACTTCTCGCTCTAGTAACTATGTGATGCAGCAGCCATCAAGTGGTTGGACACCCACTTATTCCTCCTTGGAGACCCAAGATCAAGCACGATGCTAGATCTTGGAAGAGGTCCAATGGACCATAGTAGTTAGTTTTTTATTTATTTTATGTTTTAGGGTCTTTTGTTAGAAATTTATTGTCTTAGGGGGTATTTTGTAATAAGGCCAGATGGTCAAGGGGTTAGTTGAAATTTAGGATAAGTTAGGGTGTTATTTGTAATTAACAAAAGTAGTTTTTATGAGTGCTGGTCGACAGCCACTTTTAGAAAAGGATTTTTTATTCCAATTTGAATTAGAAAGTAGGGAATTAAATAAATATATGAGATTAGGGCTATACGATTGATTGAATAGGAATTGAATGGAATTTTGATTGGTTTTGGTCTCCATGAGTGGTTACTAGATATCGCCCCTCTTCTTTCTACTACTTTGTTAGATACTCTATTTCTCTCTCACGACCCCATCTTCTCCTCTATCCCTCTTCTCTCACTCTCTCTCTCTGGATTTTTCTTCTTTAGTTTGATTATTTTTGCTGTATTTTGTTTTTCTGAGATTATTTCTGTGACAAGATCTTGATCAAGAACCACCAAGAAAACCTCTACCCACGATCCAATTTGTCACCTCTGGACTCCTACCCCTGTGGCCACCTGTAATTCCTTCCCCCTTCTTGGTCCTGCAAGAAAACCCAGTCCCTATTCCCTTCTATATCCTGTGACAGCCTTAGAAACCCCTTCTCTGCTGATCTCTACAAGATGACCCAATAAAACCACTTCTATTTCTGCAGAACCAGGAACCCTAATTCCCTTTGCTGTTTTATTGTTTCAGAAACCCGAAAACTTTCTTCAAAGCCTTGCGGCTTACGCAAAACCCACACCCTTGCTGTCCCAATCCTAGAACACCAAAATATCCTTGAATACCTCCTTGCGACACCTACAAATTACCGCATACTGAAATCCCTATTTGGCATATTGTTTAATCCCCTATTTTTCAAATAATTCTGTCCCAGACTTGGGTCATACAAACCCAAAAATTATCCCACTGATTGGCCTAAAATACAGCCCTGTTTAGAACCTAAACCTGATCCTTTCTGCTTCTCATATCAGCCCCAATCAGGCTTCATATTAACCCTTAATCATCCCCTGATCAGTGCTTAATCAGTCCATTAACTCAGCCTTAAATTTGAATCCCAATAACCACACTTCTAGCCACATTTCAGCCTCACACATGTCCATTTTTTCTGGCCTATATCCTGACCTTTTATCAGTCTAAATAGCACACTGTTTTGTGTGTTAAATCCTTCCAAGCCCATAACAGCAGCCTTGTCTGTATAACACACTAAAACACATCTGAAGTGGTTGAAATTTGGAACAGTGGTTCATCCCGAATCCAAGATTCACCCTGCCAAAGGCCAGAATCTTCAGACATACGGATAGGGGTATTTTTGTAATTTCACACCATCACCAAATTTTCCGGAATTAGATTATTGTGTTATTCTCTATTTTAAATTGTGGTTCCTGCTACCATTTGGGCTCTACATTTGTGGGAAACTACTGGCCTTCACTTGGCGGCGAACATCACTATGAGTTTGCACATGCCATAGAAACACAAGCCACCACAATAACCAATAGGATTGTCATTACCTAGATATCCACATTGATAAACTGTAACTTACTAATAAAATATTCTTTGTAGTGGGAATGTAACTTACAACTCATAAGACAGCTTTAGAGTGAAGAATTTTTGCTATTTGGATTGACATAAATAGTATGCAAATAGAATAAGAGAAGGATCCAAATATCTAATCCATCTTCAAACTGTTGTGGAATCTCAATTTTCCAGTGGCAGATCTGGAACATCAGAAAAGCACCTTGTGAGGAAATACGGAAAGTTGTTAAAAAAATGATTTTGCCTTCCAACATTTATCTGTATTGCCAGCTTGATCCATTTGTGAAAATTGAGATGCTCACATTGGAAACACTACTTAACAAAAACGGAGGGGGGAGGCGGGGGGGAACTAACACAATTAGGACTTATTTGCATAACTTCATATCAAAGATTGAAATTTAAATTGAATTTTTCCAGAGTACCAAATTTTAGTCAGCTATATCATTATTTCACTTTCTTCTATGTGATTCTTACAGTACAAATAATTATGAAGCAAATATCATGGTTCTAAAGATCAGCCGGATTGGATTAGGATCTCCTGGGACCGATCAAGCTGATCTGACCTGGGATCAGGAGGTCCTTCATGGGATCAACTAGGATCGGCCAATCCTTTGAAGGATCACCCGATCCAAGGTTGGATCAGATCAGGATCGGCAGCAGTTGATCCCAAGATTTTGCTCCATGGTAAATATTATAAGAGAAAACATTAGGGAGGAAATCCTGGAGGAAAGGAGATAGATCTTATTGTATTTTCGCCCTTGGTGATTGTTTCAGACTATAACACCTAAGAATCTCTCAAACCATGCCCTTGGTGATTGTTTCTTACCATATAAAGCTTTCTTCAGTCGACATATGTTTCCTTTCCTTAACACATATTGAAAGCGTGGAGGCTATCTCCTATAAACTTCCTCCCTGAAGTTCCTATGGAGGAAAGGATTCTTCACATCTAGTAGCAAAGGTGGCCACTCTTGACTAGCTACAAGGGATATCAAAACTTTTATGGAGTTCATTTTAGTCATAGGAGAAAATGTTACCTAATAATCTATCCCATAAGATTAAGTATAACCTTTTGACACCAAGCTTGTTTTATAACTCTACACTGCACCATCTGGTTTCAGCTTCACTAAGAAGACCCATTTGCACCCCATTGATTCTTTGCCTCTTAATAGATCTAATACATGCCAAGTATAATTTTTCTCTAATGCCTTCATCTTTTCGTCCATGGCTTCTCACCATTTTGGTTGAGAGAGAGCCTCTACAACACTACATGAAATAGAAATAGAGAAAAAAGAAGTAGAGAAAGCTCGAAATGAAGAAGGGAGCGAGAGAGCATCATAAGAAACATGATTAGCAATTAGGTGATGGGTAAAAGAGTAAATTTTCTTTTTGAAAGCAATATAAAGGTGAGAGTCATCATGAATAGGATTAAAGCCATTACTATGTTAGATAGTGGAAATCAAGTAGAAAAGGCTTCCTGGAAAGGTACATGAGGAATGTCTCGTAAAGCTTTTTTCTTCCTCGAGTACACTTTGGAAAATTCTTTTTCTACCACAATCTCCCTTTTACTTCCATCATCAACTTCACCACTACTTTTACTGACACTGATGTTTTCATTAAAGGAGTATGAAAGAATAGGAAAACGAAGAGAAGACCCCCCTCAACAACATGCTCCCCCAGAAGCGGATTCTGTGAGGAAAAAAATAGAACATACTTGTAGAAGGTTACATCCATAGAGACAAAATATTTCCAGGTTGAAGGGTTGAAGCACTTATACCGAAGCATACACTAAGAGGATGCATCTAAGGGCTTTGGAATCTAGTTTGTACCTATCAGACTTTGGCATGTGAACAAAACAAACACATCTAAAAACTTTAGAAGGAATAAAGAACAAGGAAGAGTTATAGGAAATGATGATTTGAACCCAAGCATATTAGATGACATACAATTCATAAAGTGGGCAGCAATCAACAAGGCATCGGTCCAAAAAACTTTTAATGCATTCATGGAAAGGAGTAGAGATCAAGTTATATTGAGTAGATGACGAATTTTTTCCTTTTTTCTTCAGCAACTCTATTTTGTTCTGGAGTGCCAGGATAGATTGTTTGGCGAAGGATACCATGCTGATAAATGTAGGATGAGAAGTCATTTGACATAATTCACCACCATTATCAAAACAATGGAACTTCATCTTCATGTCATGTTAGGTATCAACCATCTTGTGGAAAGGCTAAAAAACTAAGAATATATCGCTTTTAGATTTCAATAAATAGACCCATATAGCTCGAGAGTAGTCATCAATAAAGGTAACAAAGTATCTGAAGCCAAATAAGGAAACAATAGGAGCTGGCCCCATACATCTGAATGGACTATTGAAAAAGCTATAGTACTGCAAATAGAACTAACATGATAGGGGACTCTACAATGCTTGGCATACTCACATGTCTCACAATGATGATCAGAATCAGATAAGGAAGTAAGCAAGTTGGGAAAACCCTTTTCAAAAGAGAAAATGACAAGTAGCCAAATCTGCAATGTCACTGATCTGATATAACTGAGCTTGCTGAACAATAACAGAATCATGACATAAGGACAATGTCTGCTGAACTATGACAGAAGCATGTGAAGAACTATCAAGGATATAGATCCCCTAAGCCTCATGGCCTCTACCAATCACCTTCTTCGTCTCCAAATCTTGAAAAACATAGATGGGAAAAAAGTAACACTGCAATTCATGGTTTTAGGGAGGCAACCAACAGATAATAAAGTCAATGGGAAGTTTAAAACATGAAATATAGAAGGGAGAGGCATAGTAGTTGAAAATGGAACAGACCTTTACTAGAAACGAAGAAGGATTCATCTGCTACTCTCTTTTTTGCTGAATAAATTCATCTGCTACTCTTACTTTGTTTTTCCCAGAACATACAAGATGAAGAAAACAATAAAGATGTGTCAGTCATATGATCTAAGGCTCCTGAATCAATTTTCTAGGAGTGACTAGGCATGGAACCAGGAGAAAGGGCTGAAGTACCAAAACAAGCGGATGATGAGGACAGTGCAGTGATCAGAGTCTTTAATTATGGCAGAAGCTTTCTTAAGACTCTTATCTCTTCTGTAGCATGATCTAGCTGACTCAAGTTTGACATGCTTGGCATTTGCTCAAATATAATATCATGCAAGATAGTGAAGTTCCACAACTTTGAGGCTATAACCAACCAAATCCAAACAACCACAGCCCACAGGACTACACAATCCACTGTTCAAACGTTCTAGGATCAGGACGCCCTCAATCAGCACATACAATTACAGAGATCACTTCAAACACCTCAAATAACAGCTTCAAATCCCACAATTTCAGTCCACTCTACCATACAGTACATTGTATAGCATCACAATGATATATCCACTGATATAGATACGAAGGATTGCACAGTCCAATCACACACTACACGCTTATTACAATTTCACAACACCAAGGATAGCTACTACTAAAAAAATAATAATAAAATGCTCAAATAATGTTCACACAGGACTTTCTACAAACAACAATACTGCTTTGTAACAAGACTATACACAGTCTATATTCACACTCCACTGTGCATTGCTATTGTTGAAGTATATTAATTCTTGTATCTCCTAACACCTTAAGGTTATGGGAGAATTGGTCAGTTTACTGTTAACATGGAATCAAAGCCAAGTTAGGTCGCGAGTTCGAATCCCCGTGGAAGTATAAGTATTCTCTCAGACAAAGTAATGCATGTGTTGTGGACTTGCACCTAATTCCCCAAGTGTTCCCAGGAGAGAACAATGTTCCTCCTAAGGGGCGTGGAAGCATATTAATTCTTATATCTCCTAACACCTTAAGATTATGGGAGAGTTGGTTAGTTTACTGTTAACAGCTATATCTTTATGAAAACCACAAACTAATAATGAGCATCACAGGCATACCATTATAGCAGCCTAATTCCTCAAGCATTAAAGAAATTAAAGAGAGCACGAGCAAGTGAGAGAGAGAGAGATGATGCTCAATCACTTTTCATCACCCACAGTAGTCTCAATGGATGTACCACAGGCAAAACATCAAATACTCGACAAACACATCAGCTACACCACATTTATGACATCGCTACAGCTCTCACATCACCAAACTATACCCTAATCATGTTCAGAAATATCAACACAACGACGGAATATAGATTCACCACATTTAATCACTATTGGTCCCAAAAAACATACCACAAAATCAAGTTGTAGGAGAGGACAACAATATTTCAGAAGAGAAATTGTTGCCGTGTTCTCAAATCTTGACCATAAAACTTGAAATTTTTTCTTCAGCTCTAGAAAATTACTCTCAACTAGGACCAAGTTATCACATCAAATAACTCCACATCAATCGCATCAAAACGTTTCCTGAAATTTGAATTTGCTTCCTTTTATTGAAAGAAATACCATTTAGCACCTCGAAACAACCTCAATACCACAACCAAAATTCATGTAAAATCAACATCCATTAAGATCTGAACTTAACTCACATCTTTACAGAACTTGTCCATACAACATAACATACATAATAGAAATCTTTAACGAGACCTGCAAATCAGATTCGAGATTGAATTGAAGGAAAAGAAGAAGAAGAGAATAAGAGAAGAAAGAAGAAGAGAATAAGAGAAGAAAGAAGAAGTATGCGTACAGAGGGTAGAACCGTATGTAGTATTTTCTCCATACATAATGAAATAGGGTAAATACTAAATGGTATAGTATACCCTGTGTATATGACCAATATACACTCAATACATGTATACTCATTTATACTAACACTCACCCTCAAGCTGGAAAATAAATGTTCAGCATTCCCAGCTTGTCAACTAACATAGAAAATTGTGGTCCAATCAATCCCTTAGTGAAGATATCCCGCCAACTGATCTCTAGTCAAGACAAATGACATGCAAATATGACATGCCTTCAAATGCTCTTTAATGAAATGTCGATCCACTTTCACATGCTTTGTCTTGTCATGTTGTATAGGATCATGAGCAATATTGATTGCTGCCTTGATATTGCAATAAAGACTCTACAACTGGGACATGAAACGCAAGTTTTGTAATAAACATCCTCAACCATAACAACTCACATATACCAGGTGTCATAGACAGAAACTCAGCTTCAGCACTTGAGCTGTCAAAAACTGTTTGTTTCATACTTTGCCATGTACCTAGATTTCCCCCAACAAATGTACAATATCTTTAAGTGAATTGTCTATCTAATATAGAGTCTGCCCAATCTGCATCTATATAAACCACTACTCTATGATTTTCATGTTTCTGATATAAAAGACCTTTACCAGAACAACTTTTCAAGTATCTCAGTACTCTAAAAGCAACCTCTATATGAGCTTGAGTAGGTCCATGCATAAACTGACTAATTACACGCACTGCTTATGTAATGTCTAGTCTAGTCAAGGACAAATAAATAAGTCGTCCAACAAAACGTTAGTACCTTCCTACATCAATTAATCGATCACTGCCATCCTCTTTGAATCTATGATACGCTTCAATTGGAGTTGAACATGGTTTGCACATAGTCATTCTTGCTTCCTTTAACAAGTCCAAAACATACTTCCTTTGGGATAGAAAGATCCCCCTTTTTTTATTTGACGACCTCAATCCCAAGAAAGTACTTAAATGAAACCAGATCTTGAATCCCAAATTCCTGTGCCAGTCGGTCTCTTAGTCTGATAATCTTACCACCATCATTCTCAGTTATTATTATATCATCTATATATACAATAAGTGTTGCCAATTTGGATCCTTGGTGCTTTACAAACAAAATATGGTTTGTTTAACACTATTTGTAACCACCTTCACCATTGCTTCCCTAAATCTCTTAATCCAAGCTCTAGACGACTATTTTATCCCATACAATGCCTTTTTTAGCTTGCACACTTTCCCTTTATTGCTAGGGAACTGAAAACCAAGTGGTGGTGTGATGTAGAACAACACTTCACAAGAAAATTAAACAAGAAAAAAAAAAATAAGAGAGAAGAAGAGAAAAGATAAAGGGTAGAATACTCACCTCATGTGAGGGGTTGAGAGAAAACTTAGGATACCACACCCATTTGAACACATACGTGTCTTCTTTTCAAATAATCATCTTCAACTGTTTTTCATTGATCTAATGTGGCCTTTAAATAGGCATTACATGAAGAATAAAATAAAAAAAATTCTAGATTCTAGATCTTCTAACAAAATAAACTTGCCAAATAAAAAAGACTTCTAAAAAAAAATCTTGGTTGGCACAATATTTAGCTTGTTGGCCAAGTTATTGGGCCCCACAAGATCTCAAATAATCTCATAAAATATTCTCCACAAAACTTTTTAAAATCCTAAACTTGCTAGCCAAGTTTTCTAAAAATTAAAAATACATAAACTTAAGACTTACTAGAAAACACTATTCCCGTTTTTAGTAACCACCCCTTAGTAATTTGGTCATAACTTTCTCAAATCACCTCGGATTTGCGCAATCTTGGTCTCATTAAAAGGGTAACTGTATAACCCATTTAAAAACACCAAAATCAAGCCAAAAAGTCAAGTTTTGGTCATAGAAAAACTCAGTCCAAAGAGAAAAATGGGATTACAACTAAAAATCCAAAAAAACTAAACTAACCATGGCACTATTAGCCTTATTACAAAATTACCACTAATTAACACTTCTAGAATAAGAAAATAAAAAAAAATATATACTCTACTAGACTTGACAAAAATGACTATCCATGATCCTCTAGCTTCTTCTTTTTAACATGGTATGCTCCTGCATTATACTCCGGATTTAAAAAAATTCGATAACGAACTTGTTAGAATAGAATCTTCAAATTCAAGGATGAAAACTTTATCTTGAGGGTCTTCAATTTGTTGGGGTAGTAACATTGAATGAATCATGAAGGAAGTCACCATGTGATCATCTTGAGGTATGCTTACTTCCTTGGGCTGCAACTTGATGTCTTCCACGTGTTCTTCTTTATCTTCAATTTGTGGTTCATCTTGAGGAGCAATGGAGGCTGGTCATGGTCCTTAGTTGATACCACTTATTGAAAAACCGCTTCAGATGTTTGCTCATGTTCTTTGGGAGATTCTGTCTTCAAAGAAGAATCCTCATTTAATATAGGTTCTTCTAGACTTGATGGCTCTTTTGGAATGGGCTATTGTGGTAATGTTTTAAGATCATACCATTGACCACAACTAATGAGCTTCAAGATACAGGTCTCCAAGTTATAAGTTGCATGCCTTTTCCTGATCCATGATCTCCCTAAGATCACTCCATGACAGGTCGATGAAATCTTACATGCCGCACAATCTTCATATCTTCCCATAGAGAACTCAATGCAATCCTCGTCATTATAGTATCCATAATATGCATGATTTCACTCATCTTGTTCAATTTCCTCCATCACACTTGTAGAGATCAAGTTCTCTTCACTTTTATCAGTAATTAGAACTCGTAAAAGTTTCCTGGATAAAAGGGAAAACTTTGTTCTAACCTCCATCATTCTTGAGACTTAAGAAGAGAAAAACCACAATTTGAAAAAGAAAAAAGAAAAGATCAAAAAAGAGATTTTAGGGCTTTAAGAAAAGAATCAAATGATGTCTTTACCCACACTGAGGTCCTTTGGAGAAAATCCCAAAATTTTAGGGTGTTGGAAAATCCCTAAAATTGATAGAAAAATGTTTTAGGGTTATTCAACAATTTTAGGGTATGCCCTAAAATAGGTAGGGACATGAAGAGAAGCTCAAGGATGTAAGAGATTGGGATACACTCAATTTAGGGTATGCCTTAAAATTATTTAGACACCTAAAATAGGTCCTAAATAAATTTTAAGTCTCTTGAAAGAACCCTAAAAAAATTGATTATGTTATTGAATCAAATGATCCCAATTAATA
>JAOXJP010233996.1:0-10230 GCA_025762735.1 Platanus orientalis | reverse complement strand
TATTGATAATTTTAAAATAATTAGTATATTATATATAATACATATATATTATGTATGTAAAAGTTTGGGCCTCGGGCAGGGCTGAGGTAAGCCCAAGCCTGACCCTCAATAAAAGTTCGGGCCTCGGGCCGGGTCGGGCCTTTTCCGGGCCAGCATTTTTTCAGGCCAATTTGAGGGCCGGGCTCTGGCCGGGCCGGCCCATGCCCACCCTTATTTGCACATAATCTGAGCCTTGAAAAAAGAGTAATTTGATAAGTACACTAAACCGGTTGGGATTAAGTAAGAACAAGGTCTGAATGGAAAAGGTTTGCACAGTATCAGGGGTGGGATGCATCAGCACCGGAAAAATGATTTACAATTTTTTGGGTTGCTTTTCACTTTTTGGCACTGATGGACAACATTTTTTTTAATAATTTGAACATCCTTTTAACACTTTTAATTCTCTAGCCCCACATGTCAGCCTGTGGTATAGTCACAGAAGGTCACAAACATTTTTCACAACATTATTGGAGATCTGATCAGCTAAAGTACTCGAGCGTATTGCATGAACACAATATTGGGTTTTTTTTGGGCTAAAAAATAATGCCTTTTTTTTTGGGTTCATGCAGTGGAGCTTAAGTGCTTGACTTAATTATTGAGGTATGTGGGATATTCCCTCGATCCGTGTCTTGTTTGGTAGTTAGAAAGGGCTAATAAGCAATAAAATTATAAAAGAAATTCACATGTTAACATTAACCCATGGTTCAAAATAGCGGAATCAAGTCGGGATTGGTCATGGTCGATCTTGATCTGGATCAGGACCAGATCAAGATCGGATCAGCCAATCCAGTGAAAATTTTATACAAGTAATTTCAAGGATTGGTTGATCTAGATCGATCTTGGATTGGATCGGTTGCAATTGATCCAGATAAAGATCGGAATCCACCGATTCTTGAAACTACGATTATACCCGACTTTTACTTAAAAAAAAAAAAAAACATTATACTCAGTTAGAAAATCTCCACCTCCACAAGAAAAAAAACAAAAACAAAAAAACAAAAAATTACAAAGAAAAACAAAGCAAAACAAAAATAGCAACCTTATCCCAATTACTTATGGTCAGTTACATGAATCATGTTATGTCATTCCATACTATTTTAAGGCCAATCTGCAATTAAATCATAAGCTGCCGTGTCTCTCCTTACTATTTCAACCTAAATCAATATTGACACTTCCTCTTGCTCTTTTAGCGTCTTGAATTTGCAGTCTTACACATTTACACTGCTGTGATGTTATTGGTCTTTCTTGCACACGATTAAACCATGTAACATTTTCTCATAATTTATTATTGTTACACCTAAGGTCTCGCAAATGGATTCATTCATAATTCTGTTTTTTTTTTTCTTTCTAGTTTTGTCACTCATTCATCTCACATTTTCATCTCAGCTGCACTCATTTTATGTATTTGTTATTTGTTGACTGCTCAATATTTTATTCTAACAAAAACATGGTTGGTCTTGTAGTTGTCTTTTAAAATTTTCCTTCAAATTTTCATTGTTTTTAATTAAACAAAACAAAAAACATAACCAATTGTGTATTAGCATGCAATTTAGGTCTGTTAATGAACCGAGCTAGTTCAGCTCCTTATGAGTTGAGCTTGAGCTTGTTTTAAGCTAGCCTAAGCCTACAATTTAGCACCTCGGCTCATTGACATCCCTAACTTGTCATGCATCCTCTCTTGAGCAATTTTGCTGTTAGTCCATCTAGATGTGTTGCCGCAACAAAAGGAGGTTTATGAGGATGCCTCAAATAAAGCCAGTGAAACCCTCACAACTCTAACAACCTCAATTTTAACTAGGTGTCAACTCCTGCTGGTTAAGTTCAGGGATGAAATCACCTGCAACGTCCCCTTGTGCAACACCTCGTGGGGCAAGACACAGTGGGGTGGGACCTATTCACTTTTTGGGATGTCCCATCACCTCCAAAAGTGAATGGATCCCACCCCACTGTGTCTTGTTCCACGAGGCAGTGCAGGTGATGTTGCCCCTTGAATGACTGTCCAAGTGACTGAAACAAGGGAATTTATATGGTGTACGTGTATGTATACATACACACATGCATCATGAATCAATATAAAGTTTGTACCTTTTTACCTTAGTTATAGTTGAGTTGATTAGTTGTATACATGAAGTGGTGTCATGATGTATGTTGTTTGTTAATGATGTTGTGTTGATTGATGAGATTTAAGAGGGGTAAATGCCAAGCTAAAATGACGGAGAGATATTTTAGAATCAAATGATTTTAAGATAAACCAAACTAAAAAAAATGTATGGCATGCAAGTTTAACCAAAAGAAGAGTAGAAATGAGAGAGTAATTAGAATTGAGAACCAAGAAATACCTCAGAGTGGTTATTTTCATTATCTTGGTTCAATCATGTACAAAGAGGGAGGTATTGTATATGATGTTGGTCATAAAATTAGAATGGCTTGGCTAGAGTGGAAAGGTGTTTCTAGATTGTTGTATGATAATTGAATACCACTAAACTTGATGCAAATATTTTATAAGACAACTATAATACCAGTCATGTTTTATAGAGCAAAATGTTGGACAACCAACCAACAAACAACACATGCATAAAATGAGTATGGTTAATTGAAATGAAGATGTTGAGACAAATGAGTGGCAAAACTAGAAATGATAGAGTTAGGAATGATTCCATTAATCGGAGATTAGATATAACACGAATAGGTGATAAAACGAGAAAAAGTCAACTACGATGATTTAATCATGTGCAACGAATACCAATGATGACACTAGTAAGGAGTGAGACGATACAAGTTGAAGGTGTTAGGAGGATTAGGAAAAACCCAAAATTGACTTAGATTGAAATAATAAGGAGAGACATGATAGTTTGTCATTTGACAACAAATATGACCCTAAATAGAACTTAATGGCAGAACAATATTCGTGTAACGAACCCAGATGGTTGGGATAAGGCTGTTTGTTGATAATGATAATGACCACAATAGTAATATTAATCTATGATCCAGTTCATTCTTGTTTTTTTTTTAATTCTACTATGACAAACATAGTTTTGGGGTTCCCCATGGTTTTAGTCACTATGTTTGTCGTAAAAATTTTTTTCTTAAAGTGGAAATCTTGCTCTTAAAAGAGGGAGGAGATATGTGGAACAGAACAATACGACCTTCAACTGATTAAGCAAAAACTCACAAATCAACGTAATTCATTTTTTTTCCTTTTAAAATTCTTCTGTAATATGATTCGACGACCCTTATTTTTGTGGGATAGTAAATCAACTTGGTCCCTGTAAGATTGCTCTTGCATTTTCAGAGCCATACAGGCTTTGGCCAATAAAACTGTAATGAGACATGAAATGACAAAAGCTTCCACAAGCCAAAGCTTAAGTCCTAGTAGAACTCGAAATGTCTCCAACATTGCAAGCCTAGATTTGCATGATATATTTTGATTAGAAAACTTACGGAGTCCAAATCAGAAATTGGCTGCATTACTCGTCCAACCATCACTTCCCTAGCACTCTTTGACGTACTTAAGGGAATAAAAAAAGACTTTCTTTTGGAAACGATTCACAGAAAAAAGAAAAAAAAAGTACAAATGAAGTTCATACAAATAGGTGTGAATGGCATAGGTATGGACACATAAGCGCCCAAAAAGTGTAAATCACTTTTTGGCGTTGATGCGTCAGCCCCTGGCACCGTTCGACCTATTTGTATGAAATTCATTCTTACCTAATCCCAGCCGATCGATTTAGTGCCCAAGCAAGCGTACTTGGCACCTAGATCATTTCACTCATTTCACTAAAAAACCATAATTTTAATTAGTCCGGTGCAATACTAATATGCTTTTGGGAGTTTAGTTTAGATCCTCCTCTATGGCACCTGACACATTGATTATCCCTATGGAGGCTTGGAGCCAATGACAAGTTGACAATGCTGGGAGAAAAAAAAGCATTGAGGTATTTGGTAAATACACCTAGGTGGCTGTAATAACTAAAACACCCTTAAGTGCTTCTGCTTTTCTTTATCGAGGTGTATTTAATTTGTAGTTTCAGCCATGTTTTTTGCTGCCTCATGATTGGACCCGTAAGTATAATTCCCATGTATGATGCTCTGGAGGATCCATTCCTTAACCCAATCAACAGGAGATAATACTCGTGTACCCCAAAAAAATTGACATACATCAACAATTAAACAATGCATTGCCACGTTATTGCTGGTCCCATAAGGATAATCCTTACCTCGTCATGTGCTTCAGAGGATGACCTATTCCCAACCCAATTATTTGAAGAATATACTCAGGCACCCAGAAATAAAAATCAAATAGAGTAACAACCAAACACCACCTTAATACATTCCCCAAGGGAGATTGACTAGAGGTGCTATTTTTGGTTGTGTGTGTGTGTGTGTGATCGGCCATTATAAATATACACAGCATGACCTAGCTATTTGCGGAGCTCTGGCCCTCCCACAACAAGAGCCTCTAGTCTCTTACACTAGGAAACAATTCTTCTAAGAGGCCTAGAGGTTCTTTCTCGTGGACTTTGGACTGATTGGAGGGTATGCAATAGTGCCCTATTAATGATCGATTATGTTCCTTCCACTGATATCTAACTAAAGGTTCTATCTAAGAGGTGATAGGGATGGGAACCTGAATGGCCAAACTGTCTTTGTAGAGAATGATCATCTAGGATCTATCCACAAAAGGGCTTTTTACAGTGAAATTGGCTTATGTGCCATCTGATGGTCGAGGGATGAAGTCATACCTCACCTTTTTAGAAAGATCTCATGGCAAGCATCATGTCCTCGAACAGAATTTGTCATTTACTAAACCAACCTCTATATAATTAAAGACTGCCTTTTCAAAATAGGAACCTAGTCCAACTATCAACTTGATGCAGATCAAACCCACAAAGTAACCAAAACCCAATGCAATTCACCGACACAACTTAACTAATGAAGAAGTAGTCTGTTAGACTTTTCATCAAGCACTTGTAAGGATGGCCAGCAACTTCTTGATGAAGTTTAGGTACTTAAGAGATATTTTCTTCAGTAAATGATCACATTCCCTCATATAAGATCATTCTTAAGGCCCTTCATTGATCAACCACTAAGGTAGACCCAAAACATTCAAATATATGTCACCTAAGAATTTTCTCAAACACTTGATCTCCAAGAAATTCTACAACAGAAAATTATCAAGTCCATAAAGAATTATTAGCTTAAAACTTTAAGTAAATAAATAATTACAACTCTTTTCTTGACTCATAACCATGTCCCCATGTATAACTAACCAAAAGAAGATGAGTCTTCTTTAAATTTTTTAAGGGAAAATGGTAATTTCCAATCTAGCCATAGGCTATAGCTTATGGGTTTTGATATTTCAATCCAAAACACTTGAGAAAGTGTCTTTAGAGGAGCTGCATGTCAGGGATCTGTATCCGAACCGCTTAAATAATTCGGATTTTGGATATCTGGAACAAAAAAAAAAAAACCAAGAAGCAATTCCATAGATGTTGTCACCGTCGCCAGTGCACTCTTCCCTAACCCATGTTTATCCTCGCCAAAATCTCCGATGTCGTATGACCTAGCAATGATGTCGGATGGAGCAAAACACCATCTCTTCTCCTATGTGGTGGGTGTGAACTTCCGTCGTTGCGACATAGTTGTGGTAGTATCTATGGGTGCCGCCATGGACTGAGAGATAATAGTTATGAAGTAAAGACTATATATTTTTAGGGTTTTAGTTATTAGGCTATTCAAGATTTTTGGATTAGTTTTAAATCCAACGATCTATTCTCTATATTCTATATATTGTTATATATTAAACGAAATGGATTAATACATATATCTGTATCCTATCCAATATAAATGGATATTTTTATAAACAGACTTGCGGACCAGAACACGGGACATTTTTCAGATAACTTACAGCCATAGGCACGCACAGAGGTGCTACCTAGAGTTCTTATAGGGGTTGAGTTCCCTCATGAGACAATGCTTGGGGCCCTAGGCGTGGGCGACATTGTGCATCTGTTGGAAGACGGGGGCTTACTATATGGGCACTACTAGCATGCGCTATGCGATAGTGGTGACACATAGGCAGCCAAGTAGGCTATTCCATAGCCTAGCGCTCATGTGCTTGGTCCTTGTGTTGGGCAAAATCCTAGCTTAGCCTTGGACAACCACAACAATGGCATGGCAAGACTTGGGGTGATGTCTTGCCTAGAACGACATGATATGCTCATAAGGTGCAATGGTCATCAGTGGGTTTAATGGCTCGAACGACAACTCGAGGATGTGTTGTAGGCATGTTGGGCTTTTTGTACTACAAGTGGAGCATGATGGACTCCGAGTCGTTTGAGACGCGCTTCGATGGCACGACATGGGTGTCGAGGTGATTGACTAGTCGCATGCTTAGGAGGCGATGAAATGAGGAACCCTCCAAGCGAGACAAACATTGTGGTGACGCAAGGAAATAGTTCCCGGGCCGATCAAACAAGGCTTGGCATGAAGGTGTTCTTGATGAGCAAGATCCTTGTCAATACATGTGGGGCATGTTAACCGATTAGAGAACGACTCAAATGGCAGTAAGGTTGGCCTTGACTAGGTGATAATTGGGACGCCGCATGATTTTGACATAAAGAAAAATATGGCCGTAACATTACAGCCAGACTAGAAACAACAATATTTCCTTAAAATTTTTAAAAAGACCTATCACCTTTTGGTTGGCTATACATGGGAACATGGTTATTAGTCAAGGAAAGAGTTAAAATTGTTTATTTGCTTAAAGTTTTAAGCCAATCATTCTTTATGGGCTTGAAAAAAATTTTGTTATGGAATTACCTGGAGATCAAGTGTTTGAGAAAATCCCTAGGTGACATATGCTTGAATGTTTTGGGTTTACCTTGATCAATGAAGGGCCTTTAGAGTGATCCTATATAAGGGAATGTGATCATTGACTGAAAAGAAATATCTCCTAAGTACCTAAACTTCATCAACAAGTTGTTGGTCAGCCTTCTAAGTGCTTGATGAAAAGCCTAACAGATTACTTCTTCATTAGCTAAGTTGTGTTAGTGGATTGCATTGGGTTCTGGCTACTTTTTGGGTTTGTTCTACATCACTCTAACAACTGAAGCAAGAGGTAATTGGATTCTTGGTTGTTCCTCTCTATCTGGATCACCACTAACACACCTGTGAGTTGTATGAGTGTGTCCCAAGGACTGCAACTTGCATGGAATGAAGAGATCTCCACTCACTGTAGAGATGAAACCAAAGATCATGAAGGATTATCTTTCGGCCCAATCCCAAGAGCTCCAACCCAATTTGCACCTAGTCCAAGACTTAAGAAACCCAAACTCGTCAAACCCATCAAGAAGGAATCATTCATGCTGAATTTGGCATTTAGATGCTACTATCTTGTGTATGGTAGGCAGTAGGTGTAAATCATTTAGCCAAAGTCATTTGAACACTATTCATAAAAATCCTTGTTTCAAGCTTATGCTAGAACAGTTCATATATATAACACATTGTCGCTGCATCATCACTCTGGTGTAATTTAAAATGAAATAGGATTAGCTAGGGCATCCATTAGAGGTGATGCCATGCATCAGCCCTAACTGCGATGAAAAGTAGGCAAAACTTTCCACACCATCAATAGGTGCAAGCAAAGAAATTAGTCCAAGAGAGTAGGATTGCTTAGCAAGTTGGAATATAAGAGGCTAAAAGGCTTGAAAGGTAAGAGTAAGGAGTTAATAGAGACAACGAAAAGAACAAGAGTCCACATGACATGTCTAAGAGAGACAAACGAAAAAATGGCAAAATGCCAAAGGGATAGAACACATTTTTTTAACAAAATCAATTAATTAAAAAATAAAATAAAAAGAACAAAGAAGAAGCAGTTCATCCGGCAGGTGATCCAAAAAAGAACAGAATGACCAAAATACAAGAAGGCCCCACTCTCCTCCCACAAAGAGTGCCAATAATCTTCATCAAAGTCCTCCCTAAAAGTACACAAATCAAAAAGATATCTATAAGTAGCTATACAAAGACTTTCCTATTTTTTATTTTAATCTCAAAGATTCTACCATTTCTTTCCTTCCAAATACACCAACAAAGGGCAGCTGGCAGGAGACTCCAAACAAGTTTTTTTTTAAGAGATAAATTGATAAGCTTTATTAAAAGAGAGCAAAACGGAAAAAAAACAAAAACAAAAACAAAAACAAAAGATGCCTCACTAAGGAGGTGAAGAACACAACAAGGAAAAAACAAAACAAAAGAAAAAAACAAGCCCCCAAAGGCACAAACTAGGCAACTACTCACTCCACAAAGAATCCCAATCATCTTCGATGAAGTCAATCCTAATTGAAATCCAGTCCAAACAGGAGTTATGAATATAAAGGATCAACTCCTCATAGCTTTTCAACTTTCCTTCAAAAATCCTAGCATTTCTTTCCTTCCACAAGCCCTAGCAAATAACCCCCGGAAAGTAAGGCCAAATGATCGAGGATAAACCATCCAAATCATGAATCCACCAACCAGAGATAAGCTCCTGAAAGTGAGAAGGGAAAAAGGGAAAGAAAAGCCCAAACAACTTTAAACCAGTCATCCATGGAATCTAACCACTATCCAAAGAAAAGTCCTTTTAAAGTCAAATGGGAGAACCCAAGAGACACCCATCCAAGACAGGAAAAGTTCCAAACTTTCTAAACTATCAGGCATTGAACAAAAAGATGGTCTATTGTTTCCTATGTTTATGAAGAGTTCCACATGAGTTTCCTAAGGTTGAATAACAGTGAAGATGCCTTTTTTTATTTCTAGTCCAATCCCAGCTATCCTTTGACCCTGGATCCCCTCACCATTAATAGCATCAAAATTAGCCACTAAGGCATTTCTTGTTAACTGCTTAAAAGAAAATTACACTAAATATGTCTTTGAGAGGCCTTTTCTCACACCAAGGATCTTCGTAATACTTTATATCTTCACCCAACCCAAGCTTATACCTTATGAATTTCCTAAATTTTCCCTTACTATCCACTATCAACTTCCAAACTTCCATTCCATGCCTCCACCAAACATCATGTAGAACCCATACTAAATCCTCCCCATACTTCACAATAACTCTTCTCCATATGCTATCATTTTCCATCCCAAACCTCCACATCCATTTTCCTAAGAAAGCCCTAGTATGACTTCACACTCTTCTAATTCCCAGATCACCAAACTCAAGCGGGTGGCAAAACACTCTCCAATCCACTAAATGGAACTTCCTAGAATCCATCCTATCCATGAAACTCTAAGATTCTTTTGTTGCGCCTTAAACTTCATTTTCAATTTATAACAACAGTTTTCAAAACAATCAACTCGAAAGTTCCAAAGACATACTTTTAGAGCCCAAATCCCTAATTGTCTTAACATCAAATCTTTATAAAAGGAGACTTAAATAGGCATGTAGGAAAAGATAGTAAAGGATATGAAAGGATACATGAAGTTATGATTTTGGTGATAGGAATGAGGCTGAAAGTGCAAGCAACAAAATTTGCACCAACATATGATCTTGTAATAGAAAACATACATTTTAAAAGTGGATTAATATAAACTAATGTTCTAAATAAGATTCTTACTCTCAACCATTTAAAGAACGAAGGTTGGAATTTGGCTAATAGATGTGTCTTATGCCTTGGGGCACTAAAAATTAGGTGAGAACGAATCTTGTGAGAACTGTGAAAAGGGCACCAGGGTACGGACACATCAACACTGAAAAGTGATAAGTGCCCCCCAAAAAGTGCAAATCACTTTTCGGTACTGATGCGTCAGCCCCTTTAGTGCCATTTTCATGGTTCTCACGAGATTCGTTCTCACATAATCCAAGCCCACCTTGGGGAGAAGGAATCAGTTGAACATCTCTTTATCTAATGCTCTTTGGTTCGGGAGATTTGGAATTCCATTTCTTGCTCAGCTTAATATATCTTAGGTCTAACCAAACTTTTTCAATGACCTTATTCCCGAATTGTGAGCCCAATTTTATTAATTTGAGTGGCCCTGGCCCAAAGCCCATCTTGAAGTATATAAATTTTAAATGATTTGCTTCATCAATTTAATTCTAAAGCCCATGGACCCCCCAATTCAATCTAAACTTTTCGAGTTCAAATCATCTCCAGTCTGAATGGACATGTACCACTCCAGTCTCTTCTCACAATGTGACACAATGTCTGA
>JAOXJP010233995.1:0-10230 GCA_025762735.1 Platanus orientalis | reverse complement strand
ATATATATATATATATATATATATATATATATATATGTGTGTGTGTGTGTGTGTGTGTGTGTGTGTGTGTGTGTATTTATATATGTGTATATAAATGTGTGTATTTATATAAGTTCGGGCTTCGGGTTAGGCTTCGGGTTAGGCTGATATAAATTCGAGCCTAACCCTAATAAAGTTCAGGCCTCTAACATGGACCTGGGTCCTTATCAGTCCTAACTCGGACCGGGCTTTTCAGGTCAAATTTCGGGTTAGGCCGGGCTGGGTTTCGGCTTATCTGAACCCATGCTCAACCTTACTTGTATATATATTTGGTGAGGTGGATGTTGGTAAAAGAGTTTTAAGGATTTCTCTATGAATGCTTTCTTGAGTGACTGGATGTCTTGTTTATACATAATCCTTGGCATTAACAATGATTGGATCGATGAGTGGCTTCCTCCTTATTGTGAAAAAGTTAAGGTGAATTTTGATGGTATGTCTTTTAGAAACATAAGACCAACTAGCTATAGGTACGTGATGAGGGACTCTCAAGGGATGATTGTTCTTGTTAGCGGTGATCCTTTGGAGGTAGGTAATGTTATCCAAGCTAAAGTGATGGGTCTTCTTGAAGGCATGCGAATGATAAAGGTGAAAGCCATATCCAACTTTATTGTTGAAGGGGATTTCAAATTAGTTATTTCATAGGAGAAAGGTGAATGTGATGATTCATGGCGTTTTCACCATCTTGTTTGTGAGATTAAAGATACTGTATTGTGAAAGATTTTCAGGTCGATATTATGCATATTCCAAGAAAGCTCAATTCTTTAGCTGATAAGATTGCTAAATAAAATGTATCGCAAGATTGAATTTGTTAGGAACTGTTTACTGGATTGATAGTTTGGTTTTGCATTGTATTGTGTTGTGATTATCTGCGTGCTAGCCTTGTTATTTGTTTTTCAAACTATATTGGGGGCTCTTCTTCTTGTTATTTCTTTTCTCTCTTAATAAATTTCATTAATCATCAAAATAAAAATTTATCCAAACACCCTTTGGGGCAGCGTGTCACCTTGGTACCACTGTTATACCTCTTCATTCATACCGGAGATAATTAAGGCTCGAATGTCAAACCATTTCACTTTTCATTTTTTCAAACCAATCGACCTGATTTCATGGTTGTTGGACATTTTTCTTTTAATAAATCAACAACACCATCACAAATCAGAACAATGTTAGGTAGAACGTCTATAAAACATTTATTTTTTTGGTAGATACTTCGAAACATTGTATACAATCAAATACAAGCGAACTCACACAAATGGAGATAAAATGACTCCAACAAAAAACAAAAAGCACGTTTTCAGGTTCGATCCGTCTTCTAATTTCACAAACAAAAGATTCTTTCATGCCCGTCAGACGTTTGAACGAAAGAGGAGTAGAATCATTGTTCCTACCCAAAAAAAAAAAAAAAAGAAATTCTCCATGTAACGGCAATAGGCGCATTGACTGTTATAGCATCTTAGAAGTTACAATGCGAATGACAGTTAAAGCGACAGTTATATCTATGGCCGTTAGTTCAACGGTTTAAGAGGAACAAAATAGTAAATTAAAATTGAAGAACAGAGGATGGTCGTCGGCTCGAAGGCGCGTATTTTATAGACCGTGTCGTTTGGCGGGCAGCTGCCCTTATTTCCATCATCCTCATTATCATTTTATCAATGTCATTTCAATAACAATCAGTACGGTGTCAGGTGTCCTGAAGGTCGCCACGTTTATAAACACCTGTCTCGCCTTCCATTTCTTTCGTCTCTGTAAGATTTTTCACCTCTCTCTTTCTCTCTCTGCATCCTCTCTTTGGAAATAGTATTTATTGAAGGGCGGCTTCACAGACGAGGAGTCATGATCGGAAGAGATATCTTTGATAAGATGAAGGTGAGTAACCCTTTTTATCTTGGTTCATTCTGTTTCAATTTTGTCTTTGTTTTCAGTCATTGATTCGTTCATTATTTGTGCCTCCAAATTTGCAAATCGAATCATTTCTGGGTTTCTCTGGTTTCTGATTTTAAGAGCTAATCTGGGTTTTATTTTGAACGCTATTATCGCTTGATTGGGTTTTATTTCTTCGCTATCTAGAATTTAGCTTCTAATCATTTACCAAAAATAAAATAAAAAATAAAAAATAAAAAATTTAGCTTCTAATCTATTAGGGTTTCGTTGAATCGATAGATTGATTCAATTTCAGTAAAACTTCAATAGATTCGAGGAAATTTGTTAAGATTACAACTGGGTTTTCTGGGAAATTTGTTTCTACCTCACTCATAAACATGTCTGGCATACCAATCAACACTGAATATATATTATAAAGTGTCCATTAGAGGTAATACAACTTGCTCTTCTTGGAACCAGCCATGGTTTGAGATATAGATGGAACCCTGGTCACTGTTTGAATACGAGGCACCCGAGGCTCATCTCATGTTTGAATTAAGAACCCACCCCTACTCGTCTTGCATTTTTTGGTGGAGCAACAATTAAAAGATTTATAACAAAATAGAGGTTAAATTAGAGGACTTGTTTACAAATGCTATTTTTTAAAGCATGTTCCCATTCTTTCTTTTTTTTCAGTAATAATAATTTTGTGGATAATTCCGCCAATTCTAGTATTTAGATGCTCTATATTTTTTTCATTGCGGGTCTAAGTCCAGATACGTCAAGCGGACAGATAGCATAAAACCTTACTTAAATTAATTTAAACATTAATCCTGAGAAATAGTTGTTTCGGTGTTAGAAGCTACATACTGGTACAGTAAGAAATAGGCAAGGCTTCCTTGGCAGTGATTGACCACATTGACACTTGACTAAGGATAGAAGTAGGCAAGAGTTCTCACACCATGAACCATGAACAAGTGCTGGTAAAGAAAGTAGAATTCGCTTTGCAAATTGGAATATAGGAACAATGATAAATAACGGTATGGAGTCGATAATTACAGTGAAAAGAAAAAGAGGTAATAAAACTTGTCTTCAAGAGACTTGGTGAAAAGGAAGAACGACTAAGGAAATTGATGACTTGTTAACTTTGCTTTACATTGTGAAGCAAAGCAAGGCCGGATCTTGAATCTCAAAAAAAAAAAAAAAAAAATTTTAATTTTATTCGGATGGGATTGTAGCATAGAGCTGTGGAGTGGTGTTAACACCTGCTGCACAAACCCATTGTTGACCCATTGGTCCTATTATCATAGGCAACTGAACGGCCACCCCCCTAATTACTAGACTAACTTGCTGTAAAGAAATGAGTTAGGAATAATAGGAGACAAGATTTAAAGGATAAATGGTATGTTTAAAGAATAGATGATAAGATAATACTATTTAAATTTGTTTTAGAAAAAGAGTTAATTCATAAATTGTGCTTAAGCACCTCAAGTCAAGATTAAATGATAACATTAAGTAACAACTTTGAAAAAAAATGGATGGACTAATTCAAGGAATATCTGAGGATGAGAGTATTTACTAGAGGTGATTAAAATAGGTATGTAGGGAGTAAGTGGATGATACATGAGAGTTAATGGGGATACAGATTTAGTAAAAGGAATGAGGCAGTGGATTAAATCCTCGAATATGCAATGGTGTGTGATCTTGCAACAGAAAACACGTACTCCAAACAAGGAGTATTTGTGACTTCTAAACGGTCAATAAGTAAGGACTATAAGGTTATCCCAAAAGAAGGTCTAACCAGACAACATTTGACCGTTCACATGGACCCAAGTGCAAACACTTTCTGTTTCTTCTTTTTAATCAGGGGACAGATAGCTCACCTTCAAGTGGCAGATTAAATGCCTCTTCTTTAGAGAATCATGATATAAGCAGAATTTGAACCCAGGTCTGTACCCACAAGCACATGGAGTTGAGCAGCTTAGAAGTTGAGTATGACAAGCAGCCATCCCGACTTTCAGGGGAACAGCTGTTATACTATTTAAACATACTTGCTTCTACTTATGTACCTGCACAGTTGTACCATTGTAATTTAGATAAGTAAGGATTACTGGGTCAGGTCTCTTCACCTCTTTCCGAATTGATGTTAATACCTGAGCTGGTTCTCATGGCTAATACCAGGATCACAACTCAATATCTTATTGAGCTCTATCAGAGGATATATATTTTTCTTTATTCTTGATTTTATAGTTTGTTCCTGTAGTTGGGAAGTAAAAGGTCTAAAAGGCCATGCATTTGAATGGTTCCATTTATGTTTCCCTAGCCATTGAATATGTACCCAAGATCTTTCAACACTTATCATATCTGAAGTGCTAATGGATGTTTAAGGTTGCCATTATCAACTGTTGGTTTAGTAACAATTATGTCAGCAGAAAAAATTAACTTCAGGGCGCGAGGCTTACTCTGTGGCTTTTGTACTATATCCACTATGCTTAATAGGTTGCATCTTATGAATTGTTTGAATGGTAGTTGATGCATTGGTGGATTTTTATTTGGGCCAGACAGTAGGCATGGAATACTAGAAATAGCACTATAATCTCGGTCAAAACTTCATAAGGTCCCTAGTATGACAACCAAATAACAAAACAGGGTATCGGAGATGTGTCTTGGGTGTCAAGGTGCTTTATTTTACAATTGCGATTTTTATTTTCTTCGCATCATGAAAAGAAAGACAAATAAATGTTTGGTAAACTTCTGTATGTAGATTAGAGATACCCAAAAGGAGTAATTTAGTCATTGTGGGGGTGAAGCTACAGTTAGCAAATAAGTTAAAACAAATAAAAAGGTTCTTTCGGAAGATAAATTTGGTATCCTTAAAAAGTTACTAATTCATTTTCTTATGAAGACAACACACAAAACCTTTAAATGTGTACTTGAGAGTATCAGCTTTTGCTTTCTTAATTTATCATAGTAAGCCAATAACTATGAACTTCGAAGCTTGCTGGAGTTCTTCAATGGTTTCCAATAATAGCTTTTTTTGGCATTTTCATGTAATTCACAGCTATACTTGTTTTTCTCTTTCTTCACATTTGTGTACTAGGGCTGTTATGATAGTTGGCTGTATTTATCGATGGAGGATTATCACCTCCTTTGTACCAAAAATTGATGCATGGATTTTCCAGTTTGTTAAGCTGTCCAAAACCTGTAAAGTTTAATTCAATTCTTCAATAGGTCTTATGGAATTCTGACTTTCTGCATGTAGGCAAAAGCTTGTTTTGGCTCATCCACATCTGACACAGGGAAAGGCAAGAGTAAGATGTCAGGCAAGCACATCACACATGGTTACCACTTGGTAAAGGGAAAATCGAATCATGCCATGGAAGATTACGTTGTTGCACAGTTCAAACATGTACATGAGAATGAATTGGGTTTATTTGCAATATTTGATGGCCATTTAGGTCATGACGTTCCAGATTATCTGCGATCCCATCTTTTTGATAATATTCTAAACGAGGTAACATGTTATGTATGTGCTTTATGTTCTATTATTATTTCTTGATAAATGGATTTATGGTCTTCCATTGTTATTACAAATCTCTCATTTGAGGTCAATTCTGAGAAGATGTCATGAGTTATACTCACTATCTCTTCTCTTGCTGCAAGCAGCCCAACTTCTGGACAGAAACAAAGAGTGCAATAAAGAGGGCTTACCGTACAACTGATACTAAGATTTTGGATAAAGCAGTTGATTTGGGAAGAGGTGGTTCAACTGCAGTTACGGCAATACTGATTAATGGTCAGAAACTGGTAGTTGCAAATGTTGGAGATTCTCGAGCTGTTATCTGCAAGAAAGGTGTGGCCAAACAGCTATCAGTAGATCATGAACCAAGCAGGGAGCGAAAGAATATCGAGAGCAGAGGAGGCTTTGTATCCAACCTTCCAGGTATCAAAATTATATTTATTGGTCCCGAAGTATTAATGCTTTGCCTACAACCAGGCACTATCCCGTTATTTTCATAGTCCACCTCTATTTATGTATGCATTTATGTTGGTGGTTTTAAGATACTAGATTAATGGAAAACATTGTAAGACTTTAGGTAGTATGATTAACACATCAATCCTACTTCCATTGCCTTTACTAGCTAGACTCATCATGATTTTCTCTTAATGAAAACTAGTATTTTTTATTTTTATATCAAGTGGTAAAAGTTGAGGCAAAGAAAGCCTAACAAAATGAAAATCCACATCTTGTATTGGATCAGGCCCCCATCCATGGTGACTGATCTTGTGTTAAGTCCATTCCAAGGATTAAATTTACATTTTGTGATGGTTCAGGGGATGTCCCACGAGTTGATGGACAGCTAGCGGTGGCAAGGGCGTTTGGCGATAAGAGCTTGAAGGGTCACGTCAGTTCTGAACCAGATGTGGTGATGGAGATGATAGATAATGATACAGAGTTTGTTATCTTGGCAAGCGATGGGTTATGGAAGGTATAGTCTTGTTCCAATGTTGGGTGCTATGGTCATATTGCTTGCACTTCACTTGGTTGCATAGATGAATGCTATATGTATGGAGAAAGAAAATGGAAAGACAAGCATTTCACCTGGTCCTTGTCTTGCTTCATGTCTTTGTTTTCTAGTATATTGCAGATATAAGCCTGGATTTCACAGTTTCACGGTTGTCTCTTTGTCTTTTCTTAGGTGATGTCAAATGAAGAAGCAGTGAACGCTATCAAACACATAAAGGATGCACAGTTCTTGTCTTTTCACAGAAATACCCACTTCGTTGTTTTCCCTTTCCAAGTTCCTCTGCTTTGTCTTCTTGTAACCGTGATTCATCTGGTTGTTTTGGATATTCTTTTAATTTGGGGGTGGTGCTAATGCAAGGCGTAGGCTGTGAATTTTCATGAAGCAAGTTGGGCATCTTCGTTGTTGTCGGGTCATTGAGGTTTTGTTGAATTTGTGGCGGATTTTTGAAGAGGGTTGATATAAGATGTCGGTCTGAGGTAGTTTTTATTATTTTTAATTTTTTTTTGTCTAGTAGTTTATGCTTTGATTATGGGGTTTGATGGGTATTTGTGTTTGGTGATTTGATTGATTGTGTTTGATTATTCTTGTGTTTATTTATGAATTTTTGGTATGATAGTTTTTTTGTGTTTGATGATTTGGGTAATTGGGTCTAAGCATTCATTTCTCTCATGAATCTGTCTATCCATTGTTATAATTATTGCTTTGTGTAATTTCGTTGATAGGGTTTGCTGGGTTATATTAAATTTTTGGTTTTGATGGGTCTATGCATTCATTTCTCTCAGGATGCTTTACTACACATACTCAAACACTAGCATTCTTGGGTCCAATGCTAGTGTTTACTGCTAGGGTTGAGTCAGGAAGAGATGAGGTACAAATTAAAAAAAAAAAGCTTTATGTAACGTTTTTAAAACGTTGCCTAACGAAAACACAGCATAAAGTAAACTTTACCTTGTTTAAAATCAACTTGATCTAGCGTTTTGAAAACATTGTCTAAAGTACACTTTAAGAAGTGTTTTTAAAATGTTGCCTAAAGTCCACGACTTTTCCCGATGCATGTCAAAACAATGCTTACAAAATGCTCTGTAAAAGGTGTTTTTTGTTGTAGTGTCAAACGATCATATGGGTCAACTCTATAAATACCCATGAGATTATGTGTATTGTATATGTATGAACACCATAGTATTTCGTATGCACTATTTCATTATACTCTCTAAAAATTGTATGAGATAAAGCATTGCAAAAAATTCACTAGACCTCTACTATATTATGCGATATAACAGGGATGTTACTTGAGATCATTGAATCCTGGAGCTTGATCATTTGAAACCCTCCACATTGAGGAAAAGATTTAAAATGGGTCATAAAATCAGGTTTAAGGACAATGTCCCAAATATGCCTTGGTCAATACTTCAAAGGTACTATTGTTCTGTTTTATTCTTAAAAATCTGTTAGCAATTTCATTTAATTTTGTTGTACTCTATCTCTTGTAAAATGTGGTTTTGTATCTTTGAATTATTATTCTGTAGCATGAAAAAAATTATTTAAGATTAATAATTAAAATCAAATTTAATAGTCAATTATATTTTTGTCCAACAATCTTAAACCTGATTTTATCTTATATAAGAATACATAATCTTTTGAAGATAATTAAAAATATTGATTGAGTTGATAATTATTTTTTATTTCAGATTATTATCTATGATTATAAACATAGCTGCATTTTTTAACCTAAGTTATTAGTTTACAACCCCTCATAAATCGTGAGATTCAATATGTTGAGTTTGTTTACGAAAACAAAAATGATTGCTAACAATGAATTTTCAAACTTAAGATTATTTTATATGAGTTCAAAATTGAAACTCATGTTCCTAAACTAAGGGTTATGCTTGTAAGTTATATATGCATTTTTTTAAATGGTTATAAGGCTATTAAATTATTAAAAAATAATTTAATATTGATTGATATATGAAAATAAAATAAAAAACTAATTGATGTTATTATTAGTCTTTACAAATCGAGAATGGATTTTTTGGGATATTAGGGAATCCAATTATTTTGGTTTACTAATCTAGACCTCTATTATTTAAATTATATATTTAAGAAAGAAGAGATTTTTGATTCTATGAAGAATCTCAGTAATTTTTTTTGGGGTTGAAATATAAGTAACAATAATTTTTTATATGACTAAAGTCATATATATTATTTGAGAGAAAAATTGAGTTTGTATGACACCCATGGTTCCATTTACTGAAATATTATGCAACCTAAGGAATATATGAGTTTATTGGGTGCAAAAAAAAAATCTAACATTGTTAATTTGATTTGGGGATTAAATTTCTAGAATAATTTATCCTCATAAGTAACCAAATTAAAATGAGATTTATCTTAATTGATTTTCTCATGGTGTTGAAATGAAGATATTTATTTAAAATTACTAATAATGGACTCAGTGATTATGGATAAATTGATTGAAAATTTTAATTTCAAACAAAAAAAATTTGAGCTTTGCTTTATTTATTTAATTTTTTATGTAAATAGTTGGTCTGCCTACAACTATTATTCTAGTAATTAAAAACTTAGTCTTATTTATATTTTTATATATTGTTGACCTAAAAGTATGTGATAATTAAAAGGGATTTTTAGTTGTTTAGACTCATGTTATGTGATAATTTTGAGAATTGTCCCTGCATTAATTCTCATGATCATAAATCATTTTTTTTTAAAATAGTTGATTAGTAAACAACAATTTTTTCATATAAAATATGATAGTGGTGTAGATTAAATTGCATTATTTCATATATTTTTTGAATACTTCGTTGAATTTATCCAACTGTTATATCTTTATCCAATTTATTTTTAAGATAGTTGTTAGGTTATAAGCGGAGTTCTCTTATGGAATAAATTATAGTGGTTTAAGGTAGATGACCTTTTTATTTGGATGAAGAATGGACAAAAAAAAAAAACAGTAATGTTCTATTGATATTTATAATATTATTCAGAATTTATTTTTATGTCTAGTAATAAGGTGATTTTGGTTAATATTGACATTATTTAAAAATAATGCATAAAAAAATATAGACAATACATTTAAGATTTTATTAAATTTTTTAAAGATAACAATTAAGTTAAATATTAGTTTAGTTTATCTTTATATTTTAAGATGAGTAAGTATAACAAAATGGTAAATTGGTTATTTAGTTTTAAAAATGAAACTGCATTATTGTGATTTACATACCTTAGCACATAAGAGTTGCTTTATGAATTATAAAAAAAAATTGTGTTCAACGCTTTAAAGCTAATATTTAATAAAACCTTGATGGAATAGAAATTTAATATTTTCTGTGTTGCAACTATTGAAATCTCTCACTTGATCTAAATACATTGAGTTAACAGTAATGTCAGTTCAAAGTCTAACTAGATAGATAAAATAAAGTTTCTGCATGAGAGTTTGTGGAGATACATAATTTTCAAGTATTATAATCCTTTTATTTTGATTGGTTATTCTCATCTATGAATTTTTGTTATCCTAAAAAAATGAAAATAATTGTTTTAATCATGTATATTAAGTTTTCAATTTTGAAAAATTCAATAATTGTTGGGAGTAGAAATATATCTCATGAAATTATGTTTTCTTGAGATTAAACAGATTAACTTGATTTAAGAATTGAAAATGTAAAAATTCTTGAAAATTAAATAGTTCTATGAATTGTGAGAATTTTATTCTATGAAAAAAACTCACAATTCATAGAACTATTTAATTTTCAAGAATTTTTACATTTTCAATTCTTAAATCAAGTTAATC
>JAOXJP010233994.1:0-10230 GCA_025762735.1 Platanus orientalis | reverse complement strand
TTGCTGGTCTGAGCATAGGAGCAGAAAGCTTGGCTACTGGGAATGTTTAATACAACTCAATTAGAATCCTACTTGCTAAAATTTAGAAATTGATTTGGGACTTATTTTAACCTTAACCTTGAATAGGTGCTTTTCATCTACATTTGGCCATTTATCCAAGTTGTAGATCTTGGTATAGCTGGAAAGCTAATTTGGCTAAGCTTTCTATCTGTATCAAAAATAGGTGCATGAAGCCATGAAAACTATTTGATACAAAAGAATGTCTGATTTTTTTTTTTTTTTGAAAGGTAAAACAAGGCACTTATTTGGATGACACAACCTTTTCATAGCCTTAATGGATACTATGTTGCAACACCTGCTGTCAATTATTATGTTGTATAGCTTTCCCTTGTAGCTCCTTCTTGTCTAAAATATGTTTGAGAAGTTAATGTTGTTTTTCAGTCTTTTGGAGGTGTCAAAGGTCTGTGTACAACAAGGCACTTATTTGGATGAAGTGGGAAACCTTCGTGAATCTCCACTTCAATCTTCATGCTTTGCATCTTCTCAGTTCGTGGTACTTCAGTCAATGCAAAAATTTTGTTTGGGCATTGGATAGAAAAGTGGCCACTTCATCATGACAGGTTTAGCATTCTATTCCTTGATCATTGGACTCCTTTTTTTTTTGAACACTTTTAGTGTTGTGAGAGTGAGAATGGCTGGGGATACTAGAGATTTCATTTGTCCTCCCAGTCTAATTTCCTGCTCGAGCTTCAGTAGTGATCTTCCTCATCATGTTCTCTTTAATTTTTTTTTTAATCTACAATAAATTGATGAGACTCTTGTAAGGATCACACCATATAAAATTAACTCATTTTGTTCTGCTGTTTGGGACAAGATCTGTGACTAGTATCTACTATCCTATCCGACTCAATAATTCCCATGTTAATTTCTAAATTGTTACTACCCATGTACCTTGACACCTTGCTGTGGCCATCTACACTGGATGCCGATTTCTGTGTGTATTCAATAAGCACATACATTGATTGCAATTTGCATCATTTTCATCTTGATCCACATATTCATGGCATCATGTTTAGATTGTATAGTTTTTGTTAGAGTATGTATTCTCTATATGTGCACGATTCTGTAAAATGTAAGAAGAATATTTGAATTAAAACAAACTGAATCTACTTACTTGATTCGGATGATTGAAAACTTCACTTGACTTGATCAAGGCAAATGTTTAACACTATGTCCTTAAGACAGATTTCGTCCCTCTCACTGGTGCTTACGAACTCTTTGGACGCCTGCCTCTCAGGATACAATGATCTTCCACACATGGAAGAATCACTACAATCTGTGTGCCTGACAAACCAACTTGTATTTATACCTCTCTCTTACACTGACACTAACATGAATGCACTATGATACTTATGCCTTGATCAAAATTCGAATGCAAGAAATGATGGAGGGACCACTTATTTATAGATTGTTCATGTTTATTCGGAACAGGTATAAGGACACAACCTTTGGTGTTCGAACAAACACAAATGCACAAGAGTTGCAATTTTGTAGTCGCCTACACATCCGTACATAATAGGCATGTGTGAAAGGGGATGATTTAAGAGGCACCTACATGTCCGTACGGAACAAACATGTGTTAATAAGTGTGATTTAATAGCCACATGTGTGTCTATTCGGTCTAATAGTCACCAAGGGCATAACTATAAAATTGTACGAATAGACACACCCCCACAAGGGCAAAACTGTAAAACCCACACACAGAGACATGTCCCCTAGGTATAATCAAATTTGGGAGAGAGCAAAAAGAAAAAATATAATAAAAAGCTATTTTTTCTTATTGACCCAATCCAACCCGGCCCGGCCTGGTTCGGCACGTGCGCGTGTGTTTAAATATAGGCCCAGTCCATGTTGGCTAGGTCCCCCTCATCCACAAAACAGCAGTGCCCCTTGGGGCCCACACTTATGTTCAACATTAGTGTATATGAACACACACAATTTTATGGGCTAGTCCATGTGGGACTATTCAAATTTCACACTTTTACTAGTTTTACTAGTGATCAACTAGGCACTTTTGAGATAATTTCTCATTCACCCACTAACGGTTTTGAGCATCTAACTATACAACGTTGTTCTCCTCATTGAGGCAAACATGAACCTATGTGAACACGCCTCAAACTACTTGTGGGTCCCACTTTTATTTTTGTTCAAAGATGCCTACCTAGTCAGATTTTGAATCTGGGCACAAAAAATTCTGGGTGTTTTCAAAACCGTTTCCGACAATCCCCCACATGAATGTAATTGACTTACTAAAATGCAAATAAAATGCAAATGCAAACACTGATAGAGAGTACTTTTGGAAAGTTACTGTATAAGGAGAGGTAGCTTGTGGGTTTGAACCTTCCTTTGTGAAAGACTATTGGATTTATTAGCTAACCAGTGAACGCGATGTCTTGAACTGTTCAGCCGTTTGTGTAAGCCAAGACAATAGAATTCAAATTACTTCTTTTCGGATATAGTTAATTCTCATGATTATGTTCATTTTGGCCCTGAACACCGCCTAGTCTCATGAGTGTTTTAGAGAATTTAGCCTTACAATTTTCATTTGAAGCGGTCCCTTCACACTCACATAGGTAATTCTTATTAAGAGTATCTTGTCATATTTCACTTGGATTTCTAAGGTATAAGAATTATAAAAAGCATAGCTTATCCTGATCTTCGCTGCACGTATCACTATTTCATCATAGGAGTGGGTATGAGAAGTTTTCTCTATAGTGATCGTAGTAATACTACTAAGTCACACAATTCGATTGTCCTTTTGAACCTAAATCTTGGGATCTCCAGTCAGCTAGGTAAGTTTGTCATTATAGTGACTTTTTAGACATAGGCTTTAAATCCATTCCCCTCGATGAGCAATATATTTGATCTCTAGTTAAACCTTTAGTTAACAGATTCACAATGTTCTCTTTTGACTTTATGTAATTAATGGAAGTAATTTAATGTGAGATTAACTACTTTACTGTATTGTGTCTATGACGAATATGTCAAGACTTACTATTATACATATGACTTTGTGCCCTACTAATTGCTGATTGGCTATCATAATTGATACATATAACAGGCATAGGTTTCGACCACATTGAAATATCTTCTAAGAAATGACGAAACCACTCTGCTTCTTTTCTTGCTTTATCCAACGCGATAAATTCAGATTCCATTGTGGACCTAGCAATGTAAGTTTGCTTAGGCGATTTCCAAGACACAACTGCACCACCAAGTGTAAAGACATCCACTTGTGGATTATGTGTCTTTTGAGTCGGATATCCAATTTGCATCACTGTACCTTTCTAGTACAACGGGATACTTGGTGTAATGCAATCTATACTTTAGGGTGTATCTCAAATACCTTAGTACCCTAACTAATGCCTTCTAGTGGTCCGCCACTGGGTTAATTGTGTATCTACTCAACTTGCTTACAACATATGCTATGTTCGGTCGAGTGCAGTTCATTATATACATTAAACTGTCTATTATTCTAGAGTAATTTAGTTGAGATATGCCTTCACCTTTATTTTTAATTGCATGAAGATTTACATCTACAGGTGTTCTTGCAGGACTGTTATTATAATTTTTGAATTTATCAAGTACTTTATCAATGTAGTAAGATTGAGACAAAACAAGTCCGTCAAATGTTCTAGTAATCCTTATTCCTAGTATCACATCGGCAACACCTAAATCTTTCATGTCAAATTGACTAGTTAACATTTTCTTGGTAGTCTTAATAATATAATTATTGCTACCTATAATGAGCATATCATCAACATAGAGACATACAATGATATGACCATTTGTGGTATCTTTAACATACACACATTTGTCACATTCGTTAATTCGAAATCCATTTGACATCATTATATTGTCAAATTTTTCATGCCATTGCTTTGGAGCTTATTTTAATCCATAAAACGATTTAACAAGCCTACACACTTTATTCTCTTTTCCAGGAACAATAAACCCTTCTGGTTGTTCTATATAAATTTTCTTATACAATTCACCATTTAAGCCGTTTTAACATCTATTTGATGTATTTCTAGATTATGTAACGCTGTAATAGTTTTTAACATACGAATGAATGTTATTCTTGTTACTGGTGAATATGTATCAAAATAATCCACACCTTCCTTTTGCTTGTATCTCTTAACAATAAGCCTGACCTTGTATTTGTCAATTGATCTATCCGCTTTCAACTTCTTCTTGAATATCCATTTATATTCGAGAGGTTTACTACTTGGTGGAAGATCCACCAGTTCCCATATATGGTTTTGTGATATATATATATTTAATCAATAAGGAAAGATAAACAAAAGGCTACAAAATAAAACACACAAAGAACACTCTTCCAACCCACAACACCTAGTCGATGAGAGGAGACCAATCAAACATCCAAGAATAAAGTTATAGTCAACAAAAAGCAGGATATGGGATAGCCATTGATAAAGAAGAGTGATGGCCCAAGCTTGAACTTGATGGAAGGTTGCTTCTTTGTTTTAAAAAATACACTCATTTCTCACTCTTCATAGGGTCCAACACACCACATGAGGTGTGCACTTCCACATCATCACTCCTTTCTGAGACAAGGACCCATGCTTCCCACGATACCATAATTCAAGGAAGTTCGAAAATGAGTGAGGAAAAACCCAACAATGCCAAATCTTTGGAGGAATTCGCTCCACAGCTCACATGCCACGTGGCAATGGAGAAAAAGGTGGGCTACTGATTCTTCCGACTTTTTACATAGTGAGCATCAATTAGCTAGCTGAAACCCTTTCTTTTTTAGGTTGTCTAAAGTAAGGGCTTTAACCATAGGAGAAAACTAGCTTTAGAGGGCACTTTGACTCGCCAAATCTCTTGAACCGGAGCCACAAGCCCCATAGGCTTCTTGAGGATGTTATACACGGACTGAACAGTAAAACATTCCAAAGGAGAGGGCTGCCAAACTCTCTTATCCATCTCAGACTCAAGACCCACTTGAACTCTATCCAAGCGAATCATCAAGGAAGATATGGACAATAATTCCCAATCATTCACTAGACGACGAAGATGGAGATCCCATGCTATATGACCATTTTGCCTTACAATGTGATTAGCCACCAAACCGGTTTTTAATAAAGCAATCGAGTACACATTCGGGAAAGCTTGGGCAAAAGAAGATGGACACCATATATCATGCCAAAATAGGACCTTGTCCCCTCTTCCCACTTGAAAACTACACCATTGTGAAAACTCTTCAGCTTCTTTAAAAATATCTTTCCATAACCCCGATCCTTAAGATCCAACCGGCTTTTTGGTACACCAACCCCTACCATTGTCCTTGTATTTAGCTTGAATAACCTTCCTCGAAAGGGCATTAGGTTCTTCACCATACCTTATAACCACTTCGCTGGAAGAGTTTGATTCATTTTCGTGAGAGACCGAAAACCTAGCCCTCCATTCTCAAAAGATTGACAAAGTTGCTCCCGATTAACTAGGTGGAACTTTTTAATCCCTTCCTTTGTATGCCAAAGAAATTCGGATCTTATCCTTTCAAGCTGATGAATGATCAGTTAAGGGCCCCAGAATAACGACATGAAATACACAGGAAGGTTCAAAAGGGCACTCTTTATGAGTGTGATCCAACCTCCCTTTGACAAATATTGCCATTTCCAAGTTGCTAATCTGTGTTGAAATCTTTCTACCACAGGGTCCCAGAGGTATTTGGATTTCACCCTACCACCAAGAGGAAGCCCAAGATATACTCCAGGCTAGGAAGCTAGCTCACAACCAAACAAAACTGCTAAGTGTTATACATTTGAGACATCTCCAACAACCATCATTTTACTTTTGGAAAGATTTACCTTCAAACTTGAGGCAACTTCAAACATCAACAAAATGGACCTTAATGTATCAACTTCCTCTTCCGAATTTGGGAGGAGAAGCAGAGAATCATCAACGAATTGAAGGAGCACCACCGAGGGGCCCTCATTGCCTATTTTGCAACCGTTAAGACAACCAACTTCTTCCGCGTGGGTCACTAGTTGGCTAAACATCTCCATCACAATATAAAACAGGAATGGGGATAAGGGATCTCCTTGCCTAAGACCCTTTTGACCTTTGGCGAAACCAATAGAGGTGCCATTCAACAAGATAGAATAAGTCGCGAAAGATATGCAAACTCTAATCTAAAACCGCCATTTATCGCCAAACCCCATCTTTTGTAGAGCTCAATCCAGAAAATCCCAATTTACTTGATCATAAGCCTTCTCTATGTCTATCTGACAAGCCAACCCTTTGATTTTTTTCTTAAGACAATAGTCAATGCATTCGTTTGCCATAAGAACACAATCCAACATTTGGCGCCTTTTCACAAACACATTTTGAGACGGAGATATGATTAGGCCCATAACTTCTTCCAACCGACGAGCTGGGACTTTGCTTAAGATTTTATAGAAGCTATTTAAAAGACTGATTGGCCGAAAATCTTTTGGCTCAAGGACACCTTCTTCTTTGGGATTAGAGATATGAAAGAAATGTTCAGGGATCGACATAGAGAACCCTTTTTATGGAAAGCAGTTATGGCCTTTATAACATCCACCCCAACGGTATCCCAAAATTCCAAGAAAAAACGAATTGGGAATCCATCTGGCCCTGGAGCTTTTCTTCCTTAGACTTTTTAGAGCTTTTATGATCTCTTGGTTTGAAAATGGGCGTTCCAGCTATGAGGCTTGCTCCAAAGGAAGTCTAGAAAAATGTAATCCTTCCAACCTTGGGTGCTGCACCTTGGTATCTTTGAACAGGTTATGGAAATACTCTGAAAACGCCTCAGACATGCTTTGTTGCGATGAAAGAAGCCTTCCATTTACCATCAGCTGAGAGATGATATTTTTCTTCCTTTTGATAGATGCCATACGATGGAAAAATTTGGTATTGGCGTCCCTAAACTTTAACTAGTCCAAACGGGACTTTTTCCTCAAACTTATTTCCTCTAATTTGAGCTAAGACATATATTGTTTCCTAATATTCTCTCTTTCGCTCTTTATAGCGTCCGGAATGGGCCCCTTCTGAGCTAGATTGTCAAGAGTCTCCATCTTCTTTAAACATTCTTCTTTTTTCCTTTTCACTCGGTCAAATACTTCCCTGTTCCACCTTTTGATGTTAGACTTCAAGGATTTGAGCTTCTACGCCAAAATGAATCCCGTTGTTCCTTTTACTCTATATCTAACCCACCATTTTCTGATTTGATCCTTGAAGCCAGGCACCTCCAGCCACATGACTTTGAATCTAAATGGAGTGGGCCCACCTAGCTCATCTTCATGACTCAACAGAATTGGTATGTGATCAGAATCCGGATTGGGAAGGGCACGTTGAGATCCAACACCAAAGTGATCTATCCAGGATGTTGCTAATAGAAATCTATCCAGACGACTCATACTTGGATTATCTTGTTTGTTTGACTAGGTAAAATTGGCACCTTTAAGCTGCAAGTCAATTAAACCATGTCTCGCAATAAAATTGGAAAAATTCAACATTTGACTACTTAAATTATGCGTACCCGTTCTTTAAGTGGGAGACTTTACGATATTAAAATCACCTCCTAGGCAATAGGGCACTGGCCAGGCAACAATCATTGCAAAGAGCTTGTCCCACATGCAACTCCGAGAAGCAGCATCTTGCGGCCCATACACCAACAAAAGACCATTCTAGTGAATCATCCCTCCATTTGCATTTTAATGTTACACAAAATTTGCCTTCGATGACCTCCATCACCTCCACCACTTGTACTATGGAATCAATTTCACTATTGATAGCCTATTTCCATAGAGGTGCCTTAGGAGTGGGCATTGCTTTCTTGAAGCTTTGAGACTCATTTTCTAACAAATAAATTAGAAAATCCGGACCAAACGATTTTGACATTTTTGTCATTTTATTGCGTCTAGGTTCAACATCATCTCCTTCTTGAGAGTTGTTAAATGCAGTTTTATAAGATTTTTTAAGAGATCTTGACTCTTGTACATTATTACAAGGAAATATTTGTTTAAAAAATAATGCATTCCTAGATGTAATAATAGTATTAACATTTATATAAGGAATGTCAAATTTATGAATAAGAAATCGATATACACTATTATTATGAGCATTACTAATAAATATGTTATCAACTGTTTTAGGTTCTATCTTAATCTTTTTAGGGATAGAGACCATCACTTTTGCTAAACACCCCACACTCTTAAGAATTTATAGAAAGAAGTTTGACCTTTCCATAATTCATAAGGTGTCTTATTTGTTTTCTTATGAAGTATTTTGTTGATAATGTATTTTACAGAAATAATTGCTTTCCCCCACAAATTCTGGGGTTAACTAGAACTAATCAACATAACATTCATAATTTCTTTTAAGGTTCTATTTTTCCATTCAACAACTCTGTTTTACTGAGGAGAATAAGGTGCGGTGGTTTGGTAAATGATATAATGTTGTGCACAGAACTCATGATTCATATTCACCACCTCTATCGCTTCTTAGAACCTTAATATTTTTATTGAGTTGATTTTCAATCTCATTTTTATAATGCACAAACATTTCTAAGGCCTCAACCTTACTCCTTGGCAAATACGCATAACAGTATCTTATGTAATTATCTATAAAAGTAATAAAGTACTTTTAACCACCTTGAGTTTGAACAAATTTTAAATCACATATATCACTGTGAACTAATTCTAGAGGTTTAGTACTTTTTTCAATAGAACTAAAATGTGATCTAGTTAATTTTGTTTCTACACAAGTTTCACATTTATGATCTAAGTCAATATGAAACTTAGGTAGAAGTTCTAAGTTAACTAATCTACGCATAGTATGTTCTAGTCTACTATGCCAAACATCAGTTAATTCAAACATATAAATAGAAGAAGAAATTTATTAATATTGAGAATTACAGTCATTACATTTAATTTAAAGAGCCCATTGCTCATATACCCCTTCCCCATATACATCCCACTCTTGGTGAGAATAAATTTGTCAAACTCGAAGACCAACTTGAATCCTACCTTACTCAACAATGAACCAAATACAGGGTTCTTGCAGATGTCTGGCACTTGCAACACATCATTTAGAGTAAGCTTTTTTCTCGAAGTCATCTTCAGCACCACCTTTCCTTGTCCTTCAACTTTTGAAGTCGCAGAGTTTTCCATGAAAAGTTGTTCTTCGTTATTCACTGGTTGATAAGATGAGAAGGTCTAGTGTCCACCTACCATTCTCTGGTATTTCCTAACAGATTAACTTCAGAAACTACTGTAAAAAGGTTCATTTCAGAAACATCTTCGGAGAGATGATCCACTTCGGTTATGTTGGCTTGGGCGGCTTTCCTGTTGAAGTTCTCTTGATCATTGTGTTTGCGATAAGCCTTTGCATGATGCCCCGGTTTATCGCACACGTAGCATTTGCCTTTGAACTTCTTAGATATGCCACCTTTAGGCCCCAAGAATGTTCATTGGTTATACTGCTTCATTTTCTTATTGATTTTTTGCACCTGTTCTACTACATTTGCCTTGGATTCGATGGTTTGATTCTGCAGTTTTTCTTCGAAAATCCAGTTGTCTTCTTCAATCCTTAATCTTACAATTAAGTCTTCAAGTTACATCTCCTTGTGCTTGTGCTTCAAATAATTTTTGAAATCTTTCTAAAAGGGTGGTAATTTTTTAATTATCGCAGCCACTTGAAAAAAGTCACTTACAGACAATGCTTTTGGCATGAATTTCATGTAGGATTAGTTAAAGGTCTTGCACTTGACTTATAATAGACTTCGAGTCCACCTTCTTGTATTCAAGGAATCTACTCATAATGTATTTCTTCATTCCGGCGTCTTCTGCTTTGTATTTCTTATCCAAGGAGTCTCATAACTCCTTTGCTAACTTGATTGGACTATACAAATTGTATAATGTGTTATCCAATCCATTCAAAATGTAGTTCTTGCCCAAAAAATCGGTATGTTTCCATGCATCCACCACAGTCACAACCTGCCTGTCAGATTCATTCTCTTTGAGAGTGGGTGCATCCTCATAGAGAAACTTGGCTAAATTTAATGTTGTGAGATAAAACATCTTTTGTTGCCATCTCTTAAATTTGGTAACATTGAATTTCTTTGGCTTTTTTCCATGGTTAGTCGGAATGGGAGTAATGACTGGTGTCACAAAGGGGGGT
>JAOXJP010233993.1:0-10230 GCA_025762735.1 Platanus orientalis | reverse complement strand
GAATAGGTTCTGAAGTCAACTCTTGGTGAGGATTATGAGAAGTTAAGTCTTGTATACCTCCTTGTATCCCATGTTTCTTCCTCATGTACACTTGTAGCTCTTGCTCCCCCTTATTTCCAGCACCTCTTTTTCCATCATAATGAAAAGACGGGACAGGAATGGGAATAGGAAGGGAAAGTGATGAGGACAACTCTTCATCAGACACTAACTCCCCCAGAAGAGATATCCCTCGTGAAGCAAAGAACATAACAGATTCAAAAGACCTGACATCCCGAGATATAAGAAGATAACGGGTAGAAGGATGGTAACATTTGTACCCTTTCTGATAGACACCACCCAAGAAAACACATTTAAGTGTTTTTGGGTCTAGTTTAGTACGATCGGGCTTGGGTACATGGACATAACACACACAACCAAAGGTTTTTGGAGGTAAGGGAGACAATGGTGAGTCGGGTACAAGAAGTTCAAAAGGGGATTTATGAGAGAGTACATGAGTAGCCATCCGATTCATTAGATAAACTGCAGTGAGAATGACGTCAGACCAAAAAGTCTTAGGCACATTCATAGTGAACATGATAGCGCCTACAATCTCTAATAAATGACGATTTTTTCTTTCGGCAACCCCATTTTGTTCAAGTGTGCCTGGACAAGTGGTTTGATGAACAATCCCCGATTCATCAAGAATGAAGAAAAATCACGGGAGATGTACTCACCCCCATTATCAAATCTGAGAATTTGAATCTTGGTTTTGAATTGGGTAGAAACCATAAAGTGAAAGGACTTAAATGTTGCAAACACAACACTTTTATGCTTTAATAAGTGGACCCACATAATGCGGGAATAATCATCAACAAATGTTACAAAAAATCTAAAACCAGAGAATTGGTCGGAGATGGACCCTAAACATCAGAATGCACAAGGTGAAATAGAAGTGAACTTTTATTTTTATTACTGATTGGATAAACTAATCTACAATGTTTAGCCAATTGGAAAGGTTCACATAAGAAATTGTAAACTGAAATAGATAACTAAGGAAACATTTTCCTTAAGACAAAAAAAGACAAGTGCCCCAAGCGGCGTTGCCAAGTGAGAAGATTAGATAAGCCAGGTGAAATATCCTGTGTTATTGCAGATGACGCTACTGGTAACTGTGAGTCCAAAAGGTATAAACCATTCTTCTCATGCCCTAAACCAATCGTCTTCCTTGTCACCATGTCCTGAAATACACAATGAGAATGAAAGAAAATGACACAACAGTTAAAGCTTTTTGTAAGAGAACTTATGGACAGAAGATTTAAATTGAAGTTAGGGACATGCAATACAGAGGATAACTTTAAAGTGAGAGTGGCAGGGATGTCCCCTTATCCAGCAATAGATGAAAGGGAGTTGTCTGCTATATGGACCTTATCTTTACCTAAACAAGTCTGATAAGAATTGAAGAGAGAGGACATACCAGTCATATGATGAGACGCTTCTGAATTTATAATCCAAGAGGACTGACAACGTGAAATAGATGCAGACAGAGCTGATGCAGATGTACTTGAATAAGCAAATGATGAAGTAGGTCCAGTGGAAGAGTGGTCAAGCTGGGAAACAAATCGGCAGAATGCCTCAATCTCATCTCTCAAGAGACTACCATTTGTGGTAACTGGATGCATAGAAGCGGATGAAGTAGGAACTATCTCCGAGTTGATTGAAGAAGTGGAGTTAGCATTTATGCGCATACCCCTAAACCGGCCACCTCCTCTACCATTACTAGAGTCACCATGCTGAAAACCCCGAGTTGGGAGATCATGGGACCGGCCATGAAGTTCCCAACACTGCTCCTTAGTATGTCTATACCGACCATAGTGGTCGCATTTAAGTTTGTCCTGATCCTTAGACAAAGGGTGGGACCTTCCACTATGCCCACGTCAAGAATTTCCACCTCTTCCTCCTCTACTAGAGGAGGAAATAAATGCAAACTTATCAATCACAGGAGTAACATTCATTACTCCTTGACGCATTTCCTTTCTATGAACATGTGCATACACTTCATTTACCGATGGGAGGGGATCTTTGGCAAGAATGAGACCCCAAACTTATTCAAATTCATTGTTGAGACCCTCCAAAAACTCGAAAATCTGTATATTCTCCATATGCTTCTTGTATTCAATAGTGCCTGTAACACAAGTTGGACGATAAGTAGTGCAGTGATCCAATTCATCCCACATCTTCCACAAGGAGGCATAGTAGAGAGTGAGTGGTAGACCATTTTGCTTAAACTGGGATAGTCTCTAGCGTAAGTCATACATTTTCGTTGTGTGTCCAATTTTATAGTAAGATTTGGCCAAGGCATCCCAAATCTGATACGTGGTCTCCAAGAAAAGGTAGTGATCACTGATTTCCAGCTTCATTAAGCCTAGCAACCAGCCCTTGACCATTGCATTCTCAGATTTCCATTTTCTATATTGAGGGTCCTTTTTATTTGGCTTCTCAACATCCCCGGACAAGTAATCTTCCTTATCTTTTCCTTCAATGTAAATAAGAACAGACTTTGACCATGTTAAATAATTGTTGCCATCAAATTTAACTGTGGTAATTTGTTGCGGGGTCATCTCCCTTGCAACCAAAAAACTTTCAACATTCTGGGCACTGGTCTCACCAAGATGGGGGGTCGTTTTTGGGGTTTCTTCAGCCATGACCAGCAAAAAGAAGGAGTATTAAGAGTATTTAGGTGCCTATAGCAAGGAGGGAGAGAACCAATAGAAACCCACGTCAAAGCAAGGGTTATTTGTCAAATCTGGGGACAAGTGACACCCACAAAATCAGCCGGAAATGCCATAAGACCTCGAAGTTAGACACCAACCCGTAGAAGAGTATCAATCGTGCAAGAGGGAGATAGATTTCTGCACAATACAAAACAAAATCTAAAAAAAATTGAAAAAATGGGCCAAAAACATGTCATGCGGCACCCTAGGAGTACTAAAATCAACACCGAGTGCTCGTTTCTTCTTCAATGCTCATGAAACCAAATTTGTTAGTCTCATGCATGCTAAAGTGACCAAAACGACCCATACTCCCTGCAAAAAACTCGTTGGATCGAGCTCAGAATCCAAAAAATCAAATCGGGTGTTTTTTTCTAAAAAATGTTTGAAAAATCAAAAAACTGTGCTCTACGATCTCTGTTGCTCCTGAGATTATAACCAAAAATATCTAAAAACAAGACCTCTCAGAATCATGAGAGATTTCCCATTCATTGAGGTGTCTGTACAGTTCGTACGGCTGCTGACGTCAGCCCTGGAAATGTTGACATCAGGAACAAGGAATACCCAGTGATCCGATCACTTTTCCACGCTCTGATACCAACTTGAAACCTGTAATAGAGAGATATCTAGGAAGAAGGATGAAGAGATTGAGAAAGAGAGAGTTTGAGAAGTAGGTACTCATATGAGATATTCCTCATACTGTAGCCTCTTTATTTATATTTAGTAGTACACCAATACAATGGTGTATCAACTTGACCAAAGTACCCTCACTATAGATGTAGATGTACATGTATTCTCTATGGTATACTTTAACACTCTTTTTTATCAATGTGCTAATGCATTCACAAATAGTATAAAAAAGTGAGAAGTCTAAGAGAAACTTTGGATTAATCCTTTGGATGATACCATTGCAATAGATTATCTAAGTGCTTAGTTTGTTTGTGTAGTTCTTTCTTGTTCATTATAGCTCTTTTGTGGTTGAGGTTTATAAATAAAATCCTTAATGCGGGTGTTAGCATAGGGTGTTTTTTTTTTTTTTGGACACTTAGTTAATGCCAAACTGGATGTCTCAGTCTTTGAAGAGAAGGTCTCATTGGGGTCTTACAGGGCTAGCATTTGTATATCAGATGGGACTTTTTTGTTTTCTTTTTTTACGCCTTAATTAGAAGGGTGCTAAGGTGGTCTAGAAAACGTTTTATTAGGTTTGAGCTTCTAATCGACCCATGGACTTTATGGCTAGGTGCTGATGTGAGATGCAAAACAGCCCCTATTCAAATTATATGGGCCTAGAAAGTTATTCGAAGCCCCTCAAATCTTATCACCCAGGCCAAGTGACCCATGAGTCCATGGCTGTAGTTTCAGTAGTTATAAGATTTTTTATTATGTTTTCTAGAAGTTTAATATTTATTCGGTTTAATTTTATATAGTTTCTAAGTTGCTTTAGAAAATCTTGCAGTAGGTAGTTTTTGGAAAAATGAAAAGTCCTATATCTGTTACTTTTCTTTGGGCCTTATTTTGGGTGGTCAAAACCTACCAGTTTGATTTTGGGGTAATTTTAAAGGTTTTTCAGTTACCTTTCCAATGAGCCCAGATCTTGCAAATACTTGGAGGGCATCACTTTGCAATGAGAATTATTTATTTTAGACATCTTTTAAATAGCAGTTTAGATTTTTCATTGTGGTCCCAAACCTGGATAAAGGAGGAGGCTGCATCAGTTAGATAGCTGGCATAAAACCTTAGTTGAACCATTTAAATATGAATCATGAAAATTCATTGTTTCAACCTTATAAAAAGTCATTCCTTGGAAGTGATGTGCTGCCCTATCTCTCAGGTGCTGTAAAAAATAGGCAAGGGTTAGCTAGGTCGCTTCTCAAAAGTTATGTGCCACATTGACACCCAGATTTGGTGAGAAATAAGCGAGGGTTTCCTTATCATGTATGGGTGCAGGTACAATTCTAGTGTAAGAAGTATAGGATTAATCTAGTGACTTGAAACAAGGAGCCATGACGAGTAAGAGTATAGTGCTAGCATATACAATAATAAGAAGGTGAGTTAATATATTATTTTTTAAGAGAATAATAAAACTTGTTTTTAAAAGACCAAGTAAAATGAGAAAAAAAGGTTAAAGTGATGACTAAATTTTGGTGCATTGGAGAATTTTTAAAATAAATGGGGTAGGAATAATAGAAAATAAAAATATAAAGGATGCAATTGCAGATGTTAAATGAATCGATGATCATATAGTATCACTTAAGCAAGGTTCAAAATCTCGTTATCACGACTTGTGTCGCGGACCCAAGAGACGGAGACGTCTCACGTCTCGCAGCTTATCGCGGAGAGACGTCATCCGAAACCGAGAGACGGTGAGAAACGGGTCAAATGAAGGGATTTTGATTTGAAACTTCAGGATTTGATTGAAAAATCACTAATTCACACTTAGGTATCATTAAATATAAGAAACAACCATCTATGATGGTTGAGAGAACCGTCACCTTTATAACATATGTTGTCGCTTAGGAATCTATAGAAACACTATATAAGCCTTGAAATTTTTGAATGAAACTTTAGGAAATGTTATAATAAACATCATTAAACACTTATAAACCATTATAATTCATTACACACTTGGGTATCAATAGTTGGGAATCGGTACCCTCTTGACACTCGTTATCGCGCATGTCTAGAATGTTAAGTATTAGAGGTTGATAGATGACACTATTCATTGCACTATAAAACTATAAATCCATAGACATAAAACATAATCAATGTTAAAAATGTATAACTCAAACAATAATGCAATTCTCATTCATTGCTAATGCAAAGTATTACAAAAATACAAGTCTATAATAGTTAAACTGGAGAAATTAATCGAATCATGTTTACTTCATCCCAGTGGTAGTTGGTGGCAAATCGTGTAACACTTGGCCGCACGATATCACCTCCACATCTCTCTCCCATCATAGCCAATACATACCATGGTTATGTATGAGATTGGTGACTGTCCTAGCAACTTCCACCACCCTCCTTACAATATTCATTTTCTCATGTCCTTAAGCATTAAGTCTATGCAATGGGCTGCATATGGGGTCCAAAATAGATTGTGTTTCCGTTAACTTCTTTTCAGCTTTCTTGAAATTGATGTTATTGTCTATAATTATTTGGACCACATTTTCTTCGCCAACCTCCTTAATAACATTCTCTAACAAGCCACATATGTATGTGTGGTTCTTGATTACCTTAGATGCCTCTACAAATTTCAAAAACACAGTGACACCATCACAGTAAACCATAAAATTGATGATTGACTGTTTCGTAGGACCAGTCCAACCATTACCCATGATATTCACCCCATACTCTGGCCATTTTTTCTTTAATCCACCTATATATTCATCAAGGAATTCCTTCTCATGGTCCAGATACTTCCCCATCACCTCATATACAGTGGGTGCCTTCACATCCGGCCTTGTCTTTGCAACCTCATTTATAAAATTCTAAATGAGAGGCCCTGTAGTTGCGTTGGCTGCAATTCTATGAAAAAATGAAAATTTTGAATATGCTTGGCCCACCTTTTGTCTCATATTCCCTCACATTTCTTTTAATCCTCTTTGCTTGTGTTCCTGGGAGGGACATAAAACAGGATCAATGGGAATGGTGGTAGGACGATCTCTCATACTAGAAGCTCGACTAATCCCATGACTCCCACCAGTGCCACTGCCTAGACCTGCCCTACCACCTATTGTTGTAGCTGCCACTACTACCACTATCATACCAGCATCTCTACTAGGTCTCCCTTATACACAGAAGGCCCAAAATCAAGCTTAGAAGAGTGCATACGTTGAATATGCTCTCTCTCGTGCTGATCTACCAAGCTTGCTCATACTGCCTATCTATAATGTTTCTTTTGCTCATCTGTGCCATAATCAGATGGATATTGTATTCCATCATCATCATCACTATCCACATCCACATCCCTATGTAGTATGCCGTATAAAAAAATTAGACTAAACAATGTTCATTTCATATAATTTTTTGAATTTTCTTTAATTTTTTTATTTTTTCAAAAAAAAAAAAGAAGAATACATTGTTTAAAAAAATATATATATTTTTCCATGAATGTGTAGATCTATAAGAAATGTATAACATATAAAAAATTTACAAGGATTAGAAAAAAAATAGAGAGATTACCGAAGTTTTTGTTGAGATTTGGGGTTTCGGGTTCAATTCTTCGATCCGGCTCAATTCTCCATTTTCAAACGAAATGGACTCAAGTGGAATCCTAGATTTAGGCTATAGAAGCTAAATCAAGTAAGAGATTGCAAAAAAAGAAAAGAAAAGAATTTGGAGTACTACGATATGGGATACCCTCCGGCTACAAGACGCAAGACAAGGTGTCTCGTGTCTCGCCTTATATTTAAAGCTAAAAGAGGTCAATTTTGACCTTATTTCATGATATGGACATGTCTCGCATGACACGTCTCGCGATAACATGTACAAACATTCCATAAGTGTTTTGTGTTGTAGGGCCGTCTCACGCGAGATTTTGAACCATGCACTTAAGATTTTTTTTTTTTAATTTTTAATTTTTAATTTTTTTGGTATACAATTAAGACTGTTTTAGAAAAAAAAATAATTTAACATCAGTGGTGTATGTGTAGGGCTATCAACTATCCGCCTAAGCATCCGTATTTGATTCGCATTCGATTTGATTAAAGCGAGAACAAATGCACCTACATCTGATTCGTTTAGGTATTCAATTCGTATAAAAAATATTTGATTATAAACGAACCAAATACGGATGCATATACATCCGATCCATTTAAAATCTAACCAAATAATCTATATATATATATATATATATATATATATATATATATATATATATATATATATTCTAAATTAATGTCATAGATAACCTAATAGATATTATTATGGTAGAATTGGATACACATAATATTATGTATACCTATAAACTCATTGAACAAAAAACCAAACCCTCACACTTCTCTAAGGCTTGACTGTACTAATAAATAAAAAATTAAAAAAGAACCAAACCCTCATACTTCCCTAAGGTTTGACTTTATACATAAATAAATAATTAAAAAAGAAATCAAAGAAAGAAAAGGGTGAAAGGGAGAGGAAAAGCCGAGAGCAAGAGTGAGAGGCTGGCTCGAACCATCTCCGGCAAGAAGAATTTCAAGACGTGGCGGACATCAATGACAGGTAAGGTGGGAGAAGGGAGAAGGGAGAGGAACTGAGGAAGAACCAAGAGCAAATAGGGAAAGGCCAGCTAGGACCACCTCTGGCGAGTCCACGATGTGTTGGACGTCAGTGATAGGTAAGGATTCTTCTGCTTCTTCTTCTCTTCGGACTTGATTAGAGCTCCATTTTTTTTTTCTTGAAACAATGCTTGTTTCTTCAAAAGGGTTTTCCTCCAACAACTCCAATAAGGGTTTCTTCAGACAAAGAGATGATTGGCGACGGGGACAATGACTCGATCAGTGTTTTTGTTTTGTGATTCCTTTTTTTCTTCTAAGGGGTTTCCCTCCAATAAGGGTTTCTCTTTGATCAGATATGGCTATTTCAATCGGTGATGAGAAGGTTTTTTTTTTTTTTTTTTTTAAGAGTTAAGCCGAATATCCGGATTTGCTTCCAATATTTGACAGAATCGAATGCGAATTTTGTTTTCAAACATCCATCAAATATCGGATGTGAACTCGGATGTACTTGTTTGTTAAACAATCGAATGCGGATGCGCCTACATCCGATTCAAATTTGCTCTGTTTACAGACCTATGTATGTGCACTTGAAATATAGATGAAACCATTAAGAAACAATTTTGGAAAAATATTGATGGATTAACTCAAGGAGTTCCTGAGAGCAAGACAACATTTATAAAAGGTGACTTATATGCATGTAGGGACTATTTGTGGAGGATACGGGTGGATAAAGGATGAAGTGGAGGATGCAATCTTAGAAACTACAATGGGATATGAATCATCAATAATTTTATTTGTTTTTGATTGAGAAAGTAAGAAATTTAATTAGAACTATAGAATAGGTGATGCTAAGGCAACCATGAGCAACAACAAGAAGTTAGAAAATCATGGGTGATCATGTGGGGTCGACTTTGAGTTAAGTTTTTAGGTCTATTAGGTTTTATTTCTTTTGAGTTGTAATCCCGTAACTTAGTTTTAGCCCAAATTTTCTAAGGTCAAAACTTGTCTTTCGGCTTAATTTTGGTGTTCTTAAGAAGATTATTAAGTTACGTTTCAAAAGAAACCAAGATTTCGCAAATCTGATTTGATTTGGAAAAGTTGTGACCAAAACACTAAAGTATATTAGTAAGTGACGAGGAAAGAGTTTTTAAAAAGTTATATTTGATATGTTTTTAGGAATGTTTTAAGTTTAGTATTGTTTGGTTTACAAGTTTAGGTTTTAACTATTTTTTTTTTCTTTTTAGCTAGTTTTATGTCTTTGCTAAGTGATAGTTGCTATTAAGGGATAGTCTTGGGATTAAGTAAGTCTTGGGAGTTAGTTCATAGGTAAGTTTTTATTTCTCTAAAATTAGTTTCTATTTCTTTTAAAGGGTAGTTTCTAAACTGCTAAGCATTGTAATCTATTTAAAGGATCCAAGCTCCCAAATTTTTAGTGGTGAATGAAATAGAAGCTTAGTTTTGTTTTGAAAGAAATTTGTCTTCTTCTTACTCCTACATGGGGTATGGGAGATTAATACCTTGGGGTTATTTTACTGTTTTTCTCTACTTCTTGCTTTTTTTCTTTATGTGTTTGAACTTCAATCAAGTGGTGGTTGTGGGATTATTACCACCTGTTGATTAATCAAGTTTCAGCCTTCAAGAAGCCTTGCAGATAAGTATACGTGTAGTTCTTCAAAAATGAACTCTATAGTACTATTACTGAAGTTCTTAGTTCTATTCTGCTTTGCTGGAATTCTGAAGCCACCACCTGAGTTCTTCTTATTTGACCAACTTAATCCTCTCTGATTATTCTGAAATTTGGTGGGGATACCCTACATTCAAGGGGCTATTAACTTGCAAAATTTCAGATCAAACTGCCTAAGCAGAGTTTCTAGCCTGATCGAATGATTGTCCAGCAAGTTCTATTTTCTGATTCCTACTTGGTGGATTAAATAATTATCAGCCCTACACGTGTTACTCTATCATAGGCCTGATTGGTGATTACTTCTAGCCTACTTTGGGCCCATTACCTGCAGGAATCACAGCTTTACCCAAGGCTGTCCTGCAACAAATTGGTATCAGAACCAATCATTCCAATCCAACAATGGCATGTATCCATCTTCGTTGAGAGTCCAGAGATGACCATCCACTAAGTTTCTACAACAATCAAGAAATGCTGTAAAATAACGAATCAGAGGATTCTGTCGATCATGTAACGGACGTAATATCAGACTTTGAGTAGAAAGAGGAGAGTCATCTCAGTTATGATGAAAGAGAGTATCTTCTGT
>JAOXJP010233992.1:0-10230 GCA_025762735.1 Platanus orientalis | reverse complement strand
ACATGGAATAACTCGAAAGTTTTGTTATGACAAACCAAGAACATAAAGTATGTAAATTGATTAAGTCATTTTATAGCTTAAAACAAGTTCCAAAGCAATGACATGAAATTTTTGATAAAGTAATACAATCTTATAGATTTAGAGTGAATTAAGCTGATAAATGTGTTTATTCAAAATTTGTTTAAAAATTGAATTGTGATCATTTGTTTATATGTTGAGGATATGTTAATCTTTCGAATTCATCTAGACAGAGTCATAGATACTAAATGATATTTATCATCATGTTTTGCTATGAAGGTTATGTGTAATGAAAATATTATTTTGGGTATTAAAGTAATAAAGAATAGTAATGATATAATATTTATACAATCTCATTATATTGAATTTATTCTTAAAAAGTTTGATCATTTTGATTATAAACTTGTATCTACTTTATTTAATCTATGTGTGTAAAGTTAACAAAGAATAATGAAAGATACATAAATCAGTTGAAATATGCTAGTGTAATTGGTAGTTTTATGTATAATATGCATTGTACTATACTAGATGTAGCTTATGTTGTTGGTGTGTTAAGTAGATATATTCATAACCCTGGATACTGAAAATGGAAAATTGTAGATAGAGTATTTAGATATCTAAAGAAAATAATAAATTATGAGTTATGTTATCAAAAACAATATGATGTATTGAAAAGATATACAAATGCTAGTTCGAAATCTAGTTCACATGATTCAACTAGTGGGTGAATATTCACTATAAGGGGCACCACGATATCTTGGAGATTCAAGAAATAAACATGCATAGCTCATTTTACTATGAAAGTGGAGTTTATTGCATTAGTGGTTGTAGGAAAAAAGAGATATAATGGATAAAGAACTTACTTTATGAAATACCATTATGGCCTAAATCAATGCCTGTTATTTCTTTACAATGTGATAATAAAGTCACGTTGCTAAGAATATACAATGGAAAGTCTAGACATACTAGTCTAAGACACTCACATGTGAGGGAACTTCTGAAAGATAGAATAATCACATTAGAATTTATTAGATTAAAAGAGATTCTAGTTGACCCTTTTACCAAGGCCCTTGCAAAGGATATGATCTAGAAGTCATCAACAAGGATGATATTAAAGCTTATTAATTAAGTTGATTATGGTGAGAACCCAACCTGTAATCAAGCTCAACAAGAAAAATAAGCCATAGAATTCAACGGTATGCATTAAAACAGAGATATGAATATCTCTAATCCATTTATAGTTAATGCGTGGCTGCATGGATAAAAGAGGGTCACTTTAAGTACTCTTAATGAGTTTTTATCTGCATAGAGAAGTGTATACATGCAAATACACTTCAGATAGACTCACTTATGTAATTGTGGAAGTAAGGCCACTTCCTATGAGACTTAAGGTTTGGTCCACTAAAACACTTACTAAATAGGATAAAAGCATAAAGCCATTAATTTGTTGACTATGCTTGAACACTAGTAAGGTGAATTATGTGTTCGATATGTCCAATTTAGTTAAAATGGGTTCCTTAGTTCAAAACTACAGTTACTAAGAACCTTGACAAACTTTGATGTATTTGGACTAAGTGAATGTTCAAGTCTATGTACACCTTCATCTATACATAATTTACCGCTTACCCAGAATTTTATACAAGTTCTTTTGTCATACTAATTTTTCTAGGCTTTCAAAATGGTGGGGGATAGTTGAAATTTTGAAAGTCAAAGAGATTGATTTGGCATATATTCGATCGATCAGAGTAGATAGGCCCGATCGATCAAGCATATGTCGGATTGATCGTAGTAATAAGGCCCATCGATTAGCCTATGAGCGATCGATTGTGACGCTTTCTAGGCTAAAATTTGCAACGGAAACATTGTAATTTTTGCATTTTTATTAATGGGAAATTGTAGAGGAACGTCTAAGGCATTTATAATCTTCTCACATGATTAGTCAACAATGAAAGAATATCTAGAATGTCTAAGGAGTCCCTACGTTTTCTATAAAAGAAAGGCAACCCAACGTATACTTCACTTAAAATTTCTCAATCTCTCTCATCTCTTTTCTCAAACCACCGTGCTTTGTAAAACCCGTTGTTTTCACTATATACAATTTTGGAAGATTATCTTTTGGTGTTCAAGGGTTGATCTTATAGTGCTAAAAGCCACTGATCAATAACATAATTTCGGTTGGCCCCGTTTTATCTTAGAAACAAGCTTGTTGACTCATTGCAATCTCTGTTTCTTTTAAGAACGGAGTAGAGAGCGAATATTGTCTTAAGGAAAGGGTGATCTATGACTTGGGCATTGTTATTCTATCATCTTGTCAAATCCTCACATTCAGAATTTCAGTTCTAATAGCTTGCACTTTAATTCTTTTGAGATTGGTATAGGTTTTCCTATAAAGTTATCTTAAATCTATAGTCCTGCTAGCACAGACACGTGATGGGATAATTGTCATAACTTATTCTACAAAACTCTAAATTGCATACTATTGGAAATTAGACTCATAGATTGATGTATGGCTTGTAAGCTAATTTATACAAGGTTGATACAGATTCACCCATGAAGTTACCCTAAATGTGTTGTTTGGGACAACTTTTGAATTTATCAAAGTTTATGACTTGTCTTTGCTTGCTCATTTTTAATTCATCTAATTGAGTTCCAAACACCAAAATGGAATTTCTAAAATATGTAAAATTACATTTTACCTCAATAGATGGTCATTTATATTTTTTTCCCTTCAAGAGCATTATGGAGTGTTACAAGGTAGACCCCATTTTGACACGATTAATAAATAAGTCGGGTTTGGGTTATGCCATATACTTGTATATCCTTATCTTGACACGACACGAACCCGATCTGCCAACATGAATTGCCACCCCCTACTCAGCAATCAAAACCAACTTACCATGAGTCAACTCTACATCTTTTCAAAGTTGTGTGGGTTGGCGTTAAGAAATTAGGTTGTATCAAATCCGTGTTGGATCAACTTGGGTTGGGTTTGGTTGGAAGATGCTCAACCAGACTCAAATTGGTTGGAACTTCCAATTATCTAAGTAGGGACTTGAAATCTTTATTTTTTTCTTAGAAAATCTTTTTTTTTTGTCACAATGGATTGTGATGTCTTTTTATTACAATCACAAAAGTAGATATTATTTAACTAAAGTTTGAAATTCAGGCTATAGGCCCATTTGGATTGTAGAAGGATTTCAAACTTTTGGTTAAGGTTCGCTAATTCGGATTTTTCACTTGACTTGAATAACTCAAGAGTTTACTCGTCTCAACAGTCATTGGAGTTAACTTGGAGAATTATGTCTTTGTTAATTTTTTTATATCAAATATATTAAAAAAATTACCAATAATATTTTAGATCAAGTATTGTCTATTTCATTGATACATATGAACCTTTTTTTATTATGATTCTACAAAATTCTCAAATGTTTCTTTTATGTGAAACCAACTAAAATCAATTTTAACGTTATTTAATTACTTAGCAAATATAATTAACAAAAATTATAGAAGGGTTGCAATCAAGAAAAAAGCATAAATCTTAATGTTCTTCTTCTTCATTCTTGAAGACTTGAATTAGGGCTTGACTCTATAGAGAGTGAAATTTGGTCTATAGTTTGAACTCTCTCTGTATGTAACGATGTTAATGAATAGAGTCGTAAAATACTCAGAAGAACCTATTAATTTAACCCAAACCATATTGAATTCAATCCATTGCCATCCTAACCAATAAAAAAATGTCACTTGTATGGTAGTAGTAGGGCTGCTCCTTTCCATCTTCCCTACCTTCTTTGAAAAGAAAAGAAAAGAAAGAAAGAAAAAAAAAAAAAAAACACAGCATGAGAATTTGTTTCTTTTCTTTGACTTCTTTATTTATTTTATTTTCAAATCAGAGACATTAGAAAGTATTATTACCATATGTATAACTGGACTTCAGCAAATGGTGTGTAATCTTTTTCAATGTGGATGGCAAAAGTTGAAGGTATTATTACCGTATGTAGTATTCTTGTGTTTAAGCAAACAGTGTGTAGTCTTTTTCAATGTGACTTAGAAATTTGAAATACAATTGTGTGCATAATCTTGGGCCAAAAATTGGCTTAAATGAATTTATCTTCTCATAACTAAACCATTTCTTGAGCAATTATCACTAAGTTATGATCATCCAAGGATTAATTATTTAAGTGGTTGTTATCAAAGTTCAAAATTTTAATAAAATTTAGTATTATTTTTTCAAAAACTTCTACCTTTCATAGGTGGCAAGACATGACAAAAGTTTCATCAAAATATTTTTCTGAAGTTTTACTAATTGCATCAGAATTTTATGATTTTTTTTTAAATGTTACATATTTTGCGAATATAAATGAATTTCAAGAAAGTTCTATTAATACTGATACTTTTAAGGAATACCCATTCGAAATATATTCTTTTACCATAAATTTACTTTTGTTGATCTGGAAAAAAAATGATAAATTTACTTCAATCATTTTTGGTAAATAATGTTTTTAATATCAATGCAAATTGAATTGTTTAGTATTCATTTTTCTACAATTTTTTATTAATTTATTTATGTATTTGATTAAGAATGTGAATCAAGTTACTAATAGCCTGTTTGGCAGCCACCTGTAATGTAATCTTTTCATTTGAGTTTCTCAAGGCATTTGTAGCCATGAGGTGATGGTTTGTAATGAACTCATTCAAATATGTACTGATTTGTTAACTACAATTAGAAATGAAGCCATGTTAGGTTTTTCTATAAAATGAAATGACTTATGTTATTAAGCACAAATCGGTTCAAATCTGAGTGTGTTCATTACCAACCATCCTACTGTGGCTACAAAAGCCTTGGGAACTCCAATGAAATGATTACATTACAGGTGGCTGCCAAACGCAGCCTAATTTAATATCTAAGTTCTAGAATCAGAGTAAATTTCAAAATATGCAAAATATCATTTGTACTTCGCTATCTAAATAGAGTTACGAAAACCAAATACATAAGCACATTTGCATCCATAGATATATTGCCAAGTATTGATGGATTGATATAATGACTAATATTGTGAAGGACAAACACTGGCACTCTGATTGTATGGCATGATATCATAATTTGATGAGATGCATAGTATCATAACCACATGGAGAAACAATATTATAATCATTGTACTCATACACAGACTTAAGTAAGCTTGGAACTCAGTGTAATATTGAGGGACCATGACACTAGAGTTATATTATATGTATATTGTATGATTCTTTCCAAATTAAAGACTCAAATCCTTGATTTGAATGATAATGAACCATGTTTTCTCACCAACACGACAACCACCTATGCTAGTCACTTATTCATCTATTATTATACATATATCCTTTTTGTGTTTTGTGAGTCTCTGTGTTATTATACTTATTGTAATATTTTACTTTTTTCAATGTTTCTACAATTTTTTATAAATTTTTTTCTTTTGAAATACTCCAGCCAAAGTTTTCAACAAGCTCCAAACCTTCCTATTATATCTAGAAGTTGAAATTTTGAACCTTGATTGAGACGACCATTAATAACTAATTATTAAGGTGGTTGATATTATTTTTTATTTTTTACATTTTTTTTATAAAGAGTGGAAGCTCAATTTAATTCAACTGAATTTGCCTCAAGATTACAAATATCCATTTCGAGAATGGAAAATAGCTTTTGAGGGAAGAGTGTACCATTCCACTTTAGAGAAAGTATTTTTGTAGCTGCTAAAGCTGTCATGACATATGCTGCTTTGTTGCAATCTCTTGTAACGTATGAAATGGACATCCAGGAAATAGACTACCTATGCGGTGGCAGTCTGAAATAATGTTTCAAATTCTCTAGAGAACATGAGTATTTCTATTATTGAGAAGCTGCACTATTGAGCTGCTATCACCTTCAATCTGGATGGAATATCCTGTGCCAACCTGAGACACAAGTAGAATGCAATTGCTTATGCTTCTTTCAGGTTACAAGGTGGAAGCTCTTTTATCTTGCCCTAAATGAAAGAACCAACATGGCCTCTAACTATTGCCGCAACTGCATATTGATCCTTTTGCTCCATCAACATTGAACTTTTAAGTATCTGATCGCGGGGATCTCCAACAATTCGTATGACTTGTACCTATGTTACTTGTTGGATCTCTTAGGACATCACCTTTTGACTCTTGTTCCATAATATATGCCACAACTAACTAATTTGCATGAGCTATATATGATGGCTTTTGTAGAGGCCGGTTTCTACTCAAATACAAGTTTATTCCGAACCTTCCAAAATTTCCATAAGATCATAGCTCCTTCGATTCTTGTATGATAGACCCTGCTACTAAAAGTCTAAAAGCATGGGAGTATCAGGCTTCTTGATGTATAAGTTGTGGATATTTGTACTATTCATGCACGCCCATTTATCTCACAGGTCGACTATTTAATACTTTAACTCATGACGTTCAATGGTCTATATATATATATAATTTCTTTTTTTTGGGGGGGGGGGGTGGGTGGGTAGAGTCGTAGAGATCTATGTAGAGAAATGACAAATGTTTTAAGCTGATTTTTTTTTTCCTTTCGCAAAGAAACTATTCCAAAAGCAACCCAAATATGAGGTATTTAATAATCAGGTTCCACAATTTTGTCTCTACTTTGATAACGGAGAAAATTCTCCACCCTTGGAGCAGTATGCACCTTGTTGGTGTGCAGCCTAATGCAGTAGAGCAGCAAGTCAGAAGAATCTAGAGAATTGGACCGATTTGAAGGGCCCTGGATCAATCCGACATTAAGCGGATTGATTCAAGTAGACTTTGGATTGCGTAGGATGGACAACAAAAAGGTGGCAGACAGATCTGATTTTGGGTTGGACCAATCCGACCTGGGCCTTAGATCAATCTGAGGTATTCTAGATTGATCTGATGATGGAATTTCATATGCGAACGAAGATTGAAGGTTTGTGGGGGAGAAGGACTCTTGCCATATTCGACCTCTATGGTGTATATAATGTATCTATTGTTGTTTAGGGTTAGATCAATCTTGAAAGAGAATAAAAAAAATGTGGTTTGTGATAGATTAAGAGAGAACTATTGTATTCTTCCAAAGATACTGAAGTTTTCTCTGTGGCTCTGTAGTTTTTTTCCAGCTTGGGGTTTCCATGTAAATCTTGTGTTTTGTGGTGTGCTTTTGGTTTGATTGTTATTGCTCTCATCTTATTTGGTTTGATTGAAAGGCTTTATGCATTATTCCTAACAGCTAGTATCAAAGCTAATGTTTGGAAAGCCGGCTCCAACAAACCAAGGAAGTGCGAGATTTCATTTTGGGTGGGAGCAATGGTGGCATAAGCAGATGAATTCACAAAGTTTGGAGTTGAGAAGTTCAATGGTATGAACTTTGCCCTATGAAAGATGTAGATATAAGATTTCATGTACTAGAGAATTCTCTATCAACCTCTTGAAGGGAAAGCAAAGAAACCTGAGAAGATGTTAGACGAGGATTGGGAGGTGCTTGACAATAAGGCCTTAGGTACAATCATACTCTTTTTATCTTCACTAATTGCTTTCAATATTTCTAAAAAGAAAACCATTGAAAATCTCATGGCAACCCTTGCACAGATGTATGAGAAGTCATCCACATCAAATAAAGTATTTTTTAATGAAGAAGTTGTTCCATATAAAGATGACTGAGTAAGGAACCATTGCGAAACATATAAACAAGTTCGACACAGTCATGGGTTAATTGACCTTGATAGGCATCAACTTTGATGATGAAGTTAAAACCTTATTGATCCTATCCTCTTTACTGAAGAGTTTGGATGGCCTAGTTATGGTGTTGAGCAATTTCTTAGGTTTAGGCACCCTGAAATTCAATGATGTGGTGAATGTAATACTCAGTGAAGAAATCCATAAAAAGTCAATAGAAGAAACATCATCAAGTGGGAGCGCATTGAATATAGAAGGGAAAGAGAACTGTTGAAAGAGTGCAAGACCATGAAAAGTCAAAATCTAGGGAAAATCTAAGTCAACTAAGTCAAGAGTGGAATGATGAAATTGTGACAAGAAACAATATCTCAAGAAGGACTGTTGGGCATAAAAGAAGAAAAAACAAGACAACAACAAGGAGAAAGAAGCTTCCGCAAACATTGCAGGTGACATTGTTGAAGAGCTTTGATTCTTGCACTTAATGAAAAGCTGGAGTCTTGGGTGTTAGATTTTGATGTGTCATTTTATGTTAAGTACAGTAAACAAAGAATGTCTCAAGAATTGTGTAAAGAGACTATGACAAAGTCTTTATTGGAGAAAACAAGGGTTACAACATAATTGGGAAGGGAGACATTCGGTTCAACCTACCTAATGGGGGTACATGGTTATTGAATGGTGTAAAACATACACCAAAGTTGAAGAGAAATTTAATTTATGTTGGCTAACTCTCAAGTTTAGGACATACAACTACTTTCATGGGAGACATGGGAAAACTAACCAAAGGTGTCTTGGTGATAATTTAAGGAAAGATAGAAGGTACACTTTATTTGACCAGGAAGTGATGATCCATTGTGTAACTGAAACGAGTATAAACTCAGACACATGGCACTATTGGCTTGGGTACATAAGCGAGAAATGAATGAAGATTCTCTATAGCAAAGGCAAACTTACAAGCTTAAAGGTTTTGGACTTGGAATTTTGTGAAGGCTACATTTTTAGAAAAACAAGAGGTCTTTATAAAGTAGGAATGACACCAAATCTTCAAAAGTTAGAACTTATCCATACTGATATATGGGGACTAGCTCAAGTATGTTCACTTGGAGGTTCTTACTATTTTGTTACTTTTATTGGTGATGTGACAAAAAAACTATGAATTTATTTCCCAAAACATAAGTCTGATGTGTTTAAGAAGTTGAAAGCTTTGGTTGAGAATGAAAAAATGTTGAGGCTTAAGTGCTTAAGGTTTGACAATGGAGAGGAATATTGTAGCAAATATTTTGAGAAGTTTTATGCTTTGAATGGGGTCAAGAGGGAGAAGACAGTACCACACACATCGCAACAAAACGGTGTGGCTGAGCGGATGAACATGATAATTGTAAAGTGAGCTAGAAACATGAGGTTGCATGTAGGATTGCTTAAATAGTTTTGAGAGGATGCGGTAGGCACAACTGCATACTTGATTAATAGAGGACCTTTAGTACCATTAAATGATGGACTACCTGATGAAGAAGCATAGACAGGAGAAGAGGTAAGCCTTTCACATCTTAAAGTGTTTAGTTGTACATCTTATGTTCATGTTGATGCTGATAAGAAAAACAAGCTAGATGCAAAGTCAAAGAAGTGCACTTTCATTGGTTATGGTTTTAATGAGTTTGGGTACCGATTTTGGGATCAAGAAAACCGAAAATTCATTAGAAGCAGAAACCTGATATTTAATGAATAGGTAATATATAAAGACAAGGCAGAAGAGCATTAAGGCAATACAGAGTTTATGGAATTTGAGGAGATTTCTGAGGGTGAAGAAGAAATAGATGAAGGTAATGAGATGCTAGATGAAAACCAGCAGATGGAGCCTCAAACACCTACTTTAGATTTAAGAAGATCTTCAAGAACCTCTAAGCATATGCAATGATTCTCTAACCCTATGCCATGATTCTCTCCTTCATTGTACTATGTCACACTCTAGACCCTAGAGAAGTAGCAGATTCTATGACATAATAGATCATCTTCCCTTGCCTTCCTTTCTAACACATAGGTTGGCAAGGAAATGAATCCACCCCAAAATTTCTACTGAAATTTCGATAGCATAACAACTGTAAAGTGGACCAAGGGAATAAATTTAACCCCATTTTATTCAATCTTGTGAGTACCTGATAGTCAACAAATATATAACGTGAGATAAACATACTAAGGTAATGCATGGGAGGAGTTAAGAGCCTAATTATCAAGATTAAAGTTAAAAATAGAATTTAGGTTCCTACTCATCAATAAAATATACTTAAAGTCATATTATGGTTCACTTAAATGAGTTCTTGAAATTCCTAGAGGGGGTGAATAGGATATCTACAATTTTTCGGTTCCTTTTTAAATGTTATTCAATTCTCTTTTGATTTACTTAATTTTATCTAAATGTGTAGCAGAATTATTTTAATTAATAAATCAATTCTCTATGAACTTATCATAGACCATAAGACTTTATCATGCACTATAATGTTACTTATAACAAAGTGGGAGCAGAGTTGA